>JAKWBO010000679.1:0-31297 GCA_034336685.1 Luscinia luscinia | reverse complement strand
GTGTTTTGGGGTTTATTCTCACCTTTGGCTGCCAGGGCCTGCTGATTTTTGGGGGATTTTTTGGGGATATTTTTGGTAATTTTGAGGGATTTTTGGGGGATTTTTTGAGGGGTTTTTGGTAATTTTTGGGGATATTTTTGGGGTGTTTTTGGCTGGCTTTTTGGGTAGTTTTTTGGGGTTTTTTCTCATCTTTGGCTTCCAGGTCCCTCTGATTTTTGGGGATTTATTGGGGATTTTTTGGTAAATTTGGGGGATATTTTTTGGGGGATATTTTGGTAATTTTTGGGGATAATTTTGAGGTGTTTTGGACTGGTTTTTTGGCTGTTTCTTGGGGTTTATTCTCACCTTTGGCTGCTAGGGCCTGCTGATGTTTGGGGTTTCTTTGGGGATATTTTTGGTAATTTTGGGGGTTTTTGTGGGGATTTTTGGGGGATTTTTTTGGGGATATTTTTGGGTTTTTTGGGGGATATTTTTGCAGTGTTTTTTTTGGTGTTTGGGGGATTTTTTGGTAGGTTTTTGGGGATATTTTTGGGATGGTTTTTGGGTGTTTTTTCTTACCTTTGGTGGCCATTTTATGGTGATTTTGGGAATTATTTGGGGTGTTTCTAGGGGTTTTTTGGGGGATTTTTTTTTTTGGATTTTAGTAATTTTTGGAGGTTTTGGCAGGAAGAATTTTCTGGGGGGTTTTGGAACATTTATTTGGAATTTTTGGGGAATTTTTGGGATTTTTTGGTAATTTTTGGGGGTGTTTTTGGGGTTTTTGTCACCTTTGGCTGCCAGGTTCAGGTGATATTTTAGGGTTTTTTTGGGAATATGTTTGGTAATTTTTGGGGATTTTTTGGAGAGTTTTTTTGGGGATATGTTTTGGGGAATTTCTTTGGGGATGTTTTTTGGGGGTTTGGGAATTTTTGAGGTTATTTTTGGGGAATTTTTGGGTTTTTTGGGGGATATTTTTGCGGTGTTTTTGGGTATTTGGGGGGAGTTTTGGGGGGATTTTTTGGTAGTTTTTTGGGGATATTTTTGAGTTGTTTTTTGGGTGTTTTTTCTCAGCTTTGGTGGCCAGGTTATGGTGATTTTGGGGGGGGTTTTGGGGTGTTTCTAGGGAGTTTTTTTGAGGAATTTTTTGGGGTTTTTGGTAATTTTTGTGAGAGAATTTTCTGGGGGGTTTTGGAGAATTTATTTGGAATTTTTGGGGAATTTTCTTTTTTTTTTTAATTGTTGGGGGATTTTTTTGGGGGATATTTTTGGGGATTTTTGGGGGGAATTTTTTTGGGGATATTTTTTGGGGGGTTTTGGTAATTTTTTGGGGATTTTTTGGGGAACTTTTGGGGTTTTTTGGGAATATTTTTGCGGTGTTTTTGGGAATTTTGGGGGGGATTTTTTGGTAGTGTTTTGGGGAGATTTTTGGGGTATTTTTTGAGGTGTTTCTAGTGTGCTTTTGGTAATTTTTGGGGGTTTTAGGGAATTTATTTGGAATTTTTGGGGGATATTTTGGGGTTTTTTGTAGGGTTTTTTCGCAATTTTTGGGAATATTTTTGGGATGTTTTTGGCTGGTTTTTTGGGTAGTTTTTTGGGGTGTTTCTGGAGGATTTTTTTTGGTAATTTTTTGGGCTTTTGGTAATTTTTGAGGTTTTTTGGGGGGCAATTTTTTTGAGGGTTTTAGGGAATTTATTTGGATTTTTTGGGGATATTTTTGGGGTGTTTTTGGCTGGTTTTTTGGGTAGTTTTTTGGGGTTTTTTCTCATCTTTGGCTTCCAGGTCCAGCTGATTTTTGGGGATTTATTGGGGATTTTTTGGTAAATATTGGGGATATTTTTTGGGGGTTATTTTGGTAATTTTGGGGGATTTTGTGGGATATTTTTTTGCTAATTTTTTGGGGTAATTTTTGGTAATTTTGGGAGATATTTTTGGGCATAGTTTTGAAGTGTTTTTGGCTGGTTTTTTGGGGTGTTTTTTGGGTTTTTTCCTCCCCTTTGGCCCACAGGTCCAGGTGATTTTTGGGGAATATTTTTGGTAATTTTTGGGGATTTTGGGAGGGAAGTTTTTGGAAATTTTGGGCGGATTTTTTGGGAAATTTTTGAGATTTTTTTGGGGATATTTTTGGGATGTTTTTGCGTGTTTTTCTCACCTTTGGCCGACAGATTATGGTGATTTTGGGGCTTATTTGGTAATTTTTTCTGTGTTTTTGGGATGTTTTTGGTTTTTTTGGGGGAGGTTTTTTGGTTTGGGTTAGGTAATTTTGTTTGGAATTTTTTTTTTTTTGTAATTTAATTTTTTTTTTGATAATTTATTTGGGATATTTTTGGGTGGCTTTCGGGGTTTTGGGGGTTTTTTGGGGATTTTTTCGGGGATTTTTGGGGTGGTTTTTGGTTTTTTTTGAGGGTTTTTTTGGTTTTTTGGGGATTTTTGGGGGGGTTTTGGGAGATATTTTTGGGGTTATTTTTTAGAGCTAATATTCTTAAAGTGCCCTCTTAGTCAGAGATCACAGCCCGTGGAGGGGACCCCTGCAGCTGACAGGACAATTATCAGCACGCACCGGCGGGAGCAGCGCCCAAATTAAAGGGATGAGGAGAAGAATAAAACCACAAGCCCAAAACCACGCGTGCTCTGAAAAGGCGGAGCCGAGGAGTGGCCGTGCTGAACAGTTCCCAGAACTGTGAGTGCACAGGAAGGTCTCTGAGTGTGTCACGAACGGATGGACTGTAAAACGTGTTTAAAGGGCGTCAGCACGCCAAGCACCGGCCGTTTAACCCTTTGCTCTATGCGTGTCTCCCATTGCCTTTTTTTATTAAACCGTGTAATTCTCCCAGAACAGCGAACCGTGTTTGTCACACTGAGGCGTCGCCGCCGCTGCCCGGATCGAGCGGGGCGTGGCTGTGAACAGAGGGGCGGGGTCAGCGCTGGGCTAAAACCCAAAAAACCCCAAAAAACCCCCAAAAACCCCTAAAAACCCTAAAAACCCCAAAAACCCTAAAAACCCCTAAAACCCCTAAAAACCCCAAAACTAAACAAAATTTGAAAAAAATCCCTTCAAAATACCCTAAAACAACGTTCAAAACCCCCCAAACACCCCAAAGAGCCTTTAAAGCCGGGGGCGGGGCCACGTGACACCCGCGGCAGTCCGGGGGGGGGGGCGGGGGCGGGGGGAGGGGGCAGGCATGAGCAATCGAGCGCCGAGCAATCGATCGGCAGGCATGAGCAATCGAGCGCCGAGCAATCGATCGGCAGGCATGACCAATCGAGCGTCGAGCAATCGATCGGCAGGCATGAGCAATCGAGCGCCGAGCAATCGATCAGCAGGCATGAGCAGTCGAGCGCCGAGCAATCGATCGGCAGGCATGCCCAATCGAGCGCCGAGCAATCGATCGGCAGGCATGCCCAATCGAGCGCCGAGCAATCGATCGGCAGGCATGCGCAATCGAGCGCCGAGCAATCGATCGGCAGGCATGAGCAGTCGAGCGCCGAGCAATCGATCGGCAGGCATGAGCAATCGAGCGCCGAGCAATCGATCGGCAGGCATGAGCAATCGAGCGCCGAGCAATCGATCGGCAGGCATGCCCAATCGAGCGCCGAGCAATCGATCGGCAGGCATGAGCAATCGAGCGCCGAGCAATCGATCGGCAGGCATGAGCAATCGAGCGCCGAGCAATCGATCGGCAGGCATGCCCAATCGAGCGCCGAGCAATCGATCGGCAGGCATGCCCAATCGAGCGCCGAGCAATCGATCGGCAGGCATTAGCAGGTTTAAAGGGTTTTTGGGCGTTTTTGGTGCAATTTTGGGGCTTTTTTTTTTTTTTTTTTTTAAGGGATTTTAAATGGCTTTTCGGATTTTTACAGGGATTTTAGAGCTTTTTGGAGGAATTTGAGAGCTTTTAAAGGGGTTTTGTGGGTTTTTTCGGGGGTTTAAGGTTGTTTTAGGCTTTTTTCAGGATTTTTAAAAGGTTTTTGGACTTTTTTTAAGGTTTCTTTCTGATTTTGAGGAGGTTTTCGGTGTTTTTTTTAGGGTTTTGGGGGAGTTGCTTAGGTGGGATTTTTGGGGGGGATTTTTTTGGCTTTTGGGTGTGTTGGGGGGGTTTTGGGACGTTTTAGTTTTTTGGGAGGTTTGGGGTTTTTGCGGGCCGTTTGGGGTTTGTGTGATTTCTTTGGTTTTTCTCTCCTTGTTGTTTGGCCTTTTTTTGTTTTGGCGGGTTTTTTTCCACTTCCTCCCCTCCCAGAATTTCCCTCCCCAGGTCTGTTTTTTTCAAGCGTCGCCCCAAGGAGATGCCGGAGAGGGCTCCAGTGCAGGTTCTGACACACAGCAGAAGCGGCTCTGTCGCTGCTTTGCCCCTTTATTGCCACCACGGGGAGCCCTGAGGGTCCCCGGGGCTTCCCAGGGAGGGTGGGGTGGGATGCGGGGGTCCCGGGGAATCCCTCTGGGAGTTGGAGGATTCTGGGAGGGGGGCCTGGAGTGTTTGGGAGCGTCCCAAGGGTCACGTGGGAGGGGTCCCAGCGGGTCTGGGGTGGGGTCCCAGGGACATCCCGGGGTGTCCTGGAGGCCACTGGGCGTTCCCAGGGAGTCCTTGGGCTCCTGGGGAGTATTCAGGGGGTCCCAGGGGTCAGGGAGGATTCCCAGTGAAGGCTTTGGGGGAAAAGGGGGCGTCCCTCAGGGATTGGTGGGGGGAGGAGCGGCCCCTCCCCCAGTGCTGCCCCGGCTCAGGGTCCGGCTGCGGCCGCGCTCGCCCTCCCCCACGGTGACAGAGCCGGTGCGGGAGCGGGACAGGCGCGTCATGGCGGAGGCGGCCACTGCGGGGACACGGCCACTGGCCTCACACCGCGCCCCTGCCCCTCCACACCACCCCCTTTCCCAGTCAGCCCCACCCCTTTGTGTAAACCACGCTCGTTTCACCCAAACCACGGCCGTGCCCTGTTAAACCACACCCCTTTGTGTAAACCACGCTCGTTTCACCCAAACCTCGACCACACCCTCTGAAACCACTCCCCTTTGTGTAAACCACGCTCGTTTCACTCAAACCTCACCCATGCCCAGTTAAACCACTCCCCTTTGTGTAAACCACGCTCATTTAACCCAAACCTCACCCACGCCCTGTTAAACCACACCCCTTTGTGTAAACCACGCCCATTTCACACAAACCTCACCCACGCCCTGTTAAACCACACCCTTTGTGCAAACCACGCCCATTTCACACAAACCTCGACCACACCCCTTTGTGTAAGCCACGCCCGCTTTCACCCAAACCGCGATCACACCCCTTTGTCCGTTTCACCCAAACCACGCCCATACCCTGTTAAGCCACGCCCCTTAACCCAAAGCCACACCCTGTCCTAAAAGCCACGCCCCTCCCCAATCCATGCCTCCACCCAAAGGCTTCCCGCATTTTTGCATGTTAATGAGCCCCGCGTGCCTGTTAATGAGCCCCCCGTGCGTGTTAATGAGCCCCCGTGCGTGTTAATGAGCCCCGCGTGCGTGTTAATGAGCCCCGAGCGTAATGACCCCCGTGCGTGTTAATGAGCCCCCGTGCGTGTTAATGAGCCCCCGTCCCTGTTAATGAGCCCCTGTGCGTGTTAATGAGCCCCCGTGCGTGTTAATGAGCCCCCGTGCGTGTTAATGAGCCCCCGTGCGTGTTAATGACCCCCGTGCGTGTTAATGAGCCCCCGTGCCTGTTAATGAGCCCCTGTGCGTGTTAATGACACCCCGTGCCTGTTAATGAGCCCCCGTGCGTGTTAATGAGCCCCTGTGCGTGTTAATGAGCCCCCGTGCGTGTTAATGAGCCCCCCGTGCGTGTTAATGAGCCCCCGTGCGTGTTAATGAGCCCCCGTGCGTGTTAATGAGCCCCCGTGCCTGTTAATGAGCCCCTGTGCGTGTTAATGAGCCCCCGTGCCTGTTAATGAGCCCCCTGTGCGTGTTAATGAGCCCCGTGCGTGTTAATGAGCCCCCGTGCGTGTTAATGAGCCCCCGTGCGTGTTAATGACCCCCGTGCGTGTTAATGAGCCCCCGTGCGTGTTAATGAGCCCCTGTCCGTGTTAATGAGCACCCCGTGCGTGTTAATGAGCCCCCGTGCGTGTTAATGAGCCCCTGTGCGTGTTAATGAGCCCCCGTGCGTGTTAATGAGCACCCCGTGCGTGTTAATGAGCCCCTGTGCGTGTTAATGAGCCCCCGTGCGTGTTAATGAGCCCCCGTGCGTGTTAATGAGCCCCCGTGCCTGTTAATGAGCCCCCGTGCGTGTTAATGAGCCCCCGTGCGTGTTAATGACCCCCGTGCGTGTTAATGAGCCCCCGTGCCTGTTAATGAGCCCCTGTGCATGTTAATGAGCCCCCGTGCCTGTTAATGAGCCCCTGTGCGTGTTAATGAGCCCCCGTGCGTGTTAATGAGCCCCCGTGCGTGTTAATGAGCCCCTGTGCGTGTTAATGAGCCCCCGTGCGTGTTAATGAGCCCCCGTGCGTGTTAATGAGCCCCCGTGCGTGTTAATGAGCCCCGTGCGTGTTAATGAGCCCCCGTGCGTGTTAATGAGCCCCTGTGCGTGTTAATGAGCCCCCGTGCGTGTTAATGAGCCCCTGTGCGTGTTAATGAGCCCCCGTGCGTGTTAATGACCCCCGTGCGTGTTAATGAGCCCCCGTGCGTGTTAATGAGCCCCCGTGCGTGTTAATGAGCCCCCGTGCGTGTTAATGAGCCCCCGTGCCTGTTAATGAGCCCCTGTGCGTGTTAATGAGCCCCTGTGCGTGTTAATGAGCCCCCGTGCCTGTTAATGAGCCCCCGTGCGTGTTAATGAGCCCCCGTGCGTGTTAATGAGCCCCTGTGCGTGTTAATGAGCCCCCGTGCCTGTTAATGAGTCCCCCGTGCGTGTTAATGAGCCCCCGTGCGTGTTAATGAGCCCCCGTGCCCGTTAATGAGCCCCCGTGCGTGTTAATGAGCCCCCGTGCGTGTTAATGACCCCCGTGCGTGTTAATGAGCCCCGTGCCTGTTAATGAGCCCCCGTGCCTGTTAATGAGCCCCGTGCGTGTTAATGAGCCCCCGTGCGTGTTAATGAGCCCCTGTGCGTGTTAATGACACCCCGTGCGTGTTAATGAGCCCCCGTGCGTGTTAATGAGCCCCTGTGCGTGTTAATGAGCCCCCGTGCGTGTTAATGAGCCCCCGTGCGTGTTAATGAGCCCCCGTGCGTGTTAATGAGCCCCTGTGCGTGTTAATGAGCCCCCGTGCGTGTTAATGAGCCCCCGTGCCTGTTAATGAGCCCCCGTGCGTGTTAATGAGCCCCGTGCGTGTTAATGAGCCCCCGTGCGTGTTAATGAGCCCCCGTGCGTGTTAATGAGCCCCCGTGCCTGTTAATGAGCCCCTGTGCATGTTAATGAGCCCCCGTGCCTGTTAATGAGCCCCCGTGCGTGTTAATGAGCCCCCGTGCGTGTTAATGAGCCCCCGTGCGTGTTAATGAGCCCCTGTGCGTGTTAATGAGCCCCCGTGCGTGTTAATGAGCCCCCGTGCCTGTTAATGAGCCCCGTGCGTGTTAATGAGCCCCCGTGCGTGTTAATGAGCCCCTGTGCGTGTTAATGAGCCCCGTGCGTGTTAATGAGCCCCTGTGCGTGTTAATGAGCCCCCGTGCGTGTTAATGAGCCCCCGTGCGTGTTAATGAGCCCCTGTGCGTGTTAATGAGCCCCCGTGCGTGTTAATGAGCCCCCGTGCGTGTTAATGAGCCCCCGTGCGTGTTAATGAGCCCCCGTGCGTGTTAATGAGCCCCGTGCCTGTTAATGAGCCCCGTGCGTGTTAATGAGCCCCCGTGCGTGTTAATGAGCCCCTGTGCGTGTTAAT
Source organism: Luscinia luscinia (assembly GCA_034336685.1). Classification (NCBI taxonomy): domain Eukaryota; kingdom Metazoa; phylum Chordata; class Aves; order Passeriformes; family Muscicapidae; genus Luscinia; species Luscinia luscinia. Next base: position 23,499 of record JAKWBO010000679.1, on the reverse strand, counting down.
GAGCCCCCGTGCGTGTTAATGAGCCCCCTGAGTGTTAATGACCCCCGTGCCTGTTAATGAGCCCCCGTGCGTGTTAATGAGCACCCCGTGCGTGTTAATGAGCCCCCGTGCGTGTTAATGAGCCCCCGTGCGTGTTAATGAGCCCCCGTGCGTGTTAATGAGCCCCCGTGCGTGTTAATGAGCCCCCGTGCGTGTTAATGAGCCCCCGTGCCTGTTAATGAGCCCCCGTGCGTGTTAATGAGCCCCCGTGCGTGTTAATGAGCCCCCGTGCGTGTTAATGAGCCCCCGTGCGTGTTAATGAGCCCCCGTGCGTGTTAATGAGCCCCGTGCTGTTAATGAGCCCCCGTGCGTGTTAATGAGCCCCCGTGCGTGTTAATGAGCCCCCGTGCGTGTTAATGAGCCCCCGTGCCTGTTAATGAGCCCCCGTGCGTGTTAATGAGCCCCGTGCGTGTTAATGAGCCCCGTGCCTGTTAATGAGCCCCCGTGCGTGTTAATGAGCCCCCGTGCGTGTTAATGAGCCCCCGTGCGTGTTAATGAGCCCCCGTGCGTGTTAATGAGCCCCCGTGCGTGTTAATGAGCCCCCGTGCGTGTTAATGAGCCCCCGTGCGTGTTAATGAGCCCCCGTGCCTGTTAATGAGCCCCGTGCGTGTTAATGAGCCCCCGTGCGTGTTAATGACCCCCGTGCGTGTTAATGAGCCCCCGTGCGTGTTAATGAGCCCCCGTGCGTGTTAATGAGCCCCCGTGCCTGTTAATGAGCCCCGTGCGTGTTAATGAGCCCCGTGCGTGTTAATGAGCCCCCTGTGCGTGTTAATGAGCCCCCGTGCGTGTTAATGAGCCCCCGTGCGTGTTAATGAGCCCCCGTGCGTGTTAATGAGCCCCCGTGCGTGTTAATGAGCCCCCGTGCCTGTTAATGAGCCCCCGTGCGTGTTAATGAGCCCCCGTGCGTGTTAATGACCCCCGTGCGTGTTAATGAGCCCCCGTGCCTGTTAATGAGCCCCTGTGCATGTTAATGAGCCCCCGTGCCTGTTAATGAGCCCCTGTGCGTGTTAATGAGCCCCCGTGCGTGTTAATGAGCCCCCGTGCGTGTTAATGAGCCCCTGTGCGTGTTAATGAGCCCCCGTGCGTGTTAATGAGCCCCCGTGCGTGTTAATGAGCCCCCGTGCGTGTTAATGAGCCCCCGTGCGTGTTAATGAGCCCCCGTGCGTGTTAATGAGCCCCCGTGCGTGTTAATGAGCCCCCGTGCGTGTTAATGAGCCCCTGTGCGTGTTAATGAGCCCCCGTGCGTGTTAATGACCCCCGTGCGTGTTAATGAGCCCCCGTGCGTGTTAATGAGCCCCCGTGCGTGTTAATGAGCCCCGTGCGTGTTAATGAGCCCCTGTGCGTGTTAATGAGCCCCCGTGCGTGTTAATGAGCCCCCGTGCGTGTTAATGAGCCCCCGTGCGTGTTAATGAGCCCCCTGTGCGTGTTAATGAGCCCCCGTGCGTGTTAATGAGCCCCCGTGCGTGTTAATGAGCCCCCGTGCGTGTTAATGAGCCCCCGTGCGTGTTAATGAGCCCCCGTGCGTGTTAATGAGCCCCGCGTGCCTGTTAATGAGCCCCCGTGCGTGTTAATGAGCCCCCGTGCGTGTTAATGAGCCCCCGTGCGTGTTAATGACTCCCCGTGCGTGTTAATGAGCCCCCGTGCGTGTTAATGAGCCCCTGTCCGTGTTAATGAGCCCCTGTGCGTGTTAATGAGCCCCCAGTGCTTGTTAATGACCCCCGTGCCTTTTAATGAGCCCCGTGCCCGTTAATGAGCCCCCGTGCGTGTTAATGAGACCCCGTGCGTGTTAATGACCCCCGTGCGTGTTAATGAGCCCCGTGCCCGTTAATGAGACCCCGTGCCTGTTAATGAACCCCCGTGCGTGTTAATGAGCCCCCGTGCGTGTTAATGAGCCCCCGTGCGTGTTAATGAGCCCCCGTGCGTGTTAATGACTCCCCGTGCGTGTTAATGAGCACCCCGTGCGTGTTAATGAGCCCCTGTCCGTGTTAATGAGCCCCTGTGCGTGTTAATGAGCCCCCGTACGTGTTAATGAGCCCCCGTGCCTGTTAATGAGCCCCCGTGCGTGTTAATGAGCCCCCGTGCGTGTTAATGACCCCCGTGCGTGTTAATGAGCCCCCGTGCCTGTTAATGAGCCCCTGTGCATGTTAATGAGCCCCCGTGCCTGTTAATGAGCCCTTGTGCGTGTTAATGAGCCCCCGTGCGTGTTAATGAGCCCCCGTGCGTGTTAATGAGCCCCGTGCCTGTTAATGAGCCCCTGTGCATGTTAATGAGCCCCCGTGCATGTTAATGAGCCCCCCGTGCCTGTTAATGAGCCCCTGTGCGTGTTAATGAGCCCCCGTGCGTGTTAATGAGCCCCTGTGCGTGTTAATGAGCCCCCGTGCCTGTTAATGAGCCCCTGTGCATGTTAATGAGCCCCTGTGCATGTTAATGAGCCCCCCGTGCCTGTTAATGAGCCCCTGTGCATGTTAATGAGCCCCTGTGCATGTTAATGAGCCCCCGTGCCTGTTAATGAGCCCCCGTGCGTGTTAATGAGCCCCCGTGCGTGTTAATGAGCCCCCGTGCCTGTTAATGAGACCACGTGCGTGTTAATGAGCCCCCGTGCGTGTTAATGACCCCCGTGCGTGTTAATGAGCCCCCGTGCGTGTTAATGAGCCCCCGTGCGTGTTAATGAGCCCCCGTGCCTGTTAATGAGCCCCCGTGCGTGTTAATGAGCCCCCGTGAGTGTTAATGAGCCCCCGTGCCTGTTAATGAGACCACGTGCGTGTTAATGAGCCCCCGTGCGTGTTAATGACCCCCGTGCGTGTTAATGAGCCCCCGTGCGTGTTAATGAGCCCCCAGTGCGTGTTAATGACCCCCGTGCCTGTTAATGAGCCCCGTGCCCGTTAATGAGCCCCCGTGCCTGTTAATGAGCCCTTGTGCGTGTTAATGAGCCCCCGTGCGTGTTAATGAGCCCCCGTGCGTGTTAATGAGCCCCCGTGCATATTAATGAGCCCCCGTGCCTGTTAATGAGCCCCCGTGCGTGTTAATGAGCCCCCGTGCCTGTTAATGAGCCCCCGTGCCTGTTAATGAGCCCCCGTGCGTGTTAATGAGCCCCCGTGCGTGTTAATGAGCCCCCGTGCATGTTAATGAGCCCCCGTGCCTGTTAATGAGCCCCTTGTGCGTGTTAATGAGCCCCCGTGCGTGTTAATGAGCCCCGTGCGTGTTAATGAGCCCCTGTGCGTGTTAATGACCCCCGTGCCTGTTAATGAGCCCCTGTGCATGTTAATGAGCCCCCGTGCCTGTTAATGAGCCCTTGTGCGTGTTAATGAGCCCCGTGCGTGTTAATGAGCCCCCGTGCGTGTTAATGAGCCCCCTGTGCGTGTTAATGAGCCCCCGTGCGTGTTAATGAGCCCCTGTGCGTGTTAATGAGCCCCGTGCGTGTTAATGACCCCCGTGCCTGTTAATGAGCCCCCACGTGCGTGTTAATGACCCTCCGTGCGTGTTAATGACCCCCGTGCGTGTTAATGAGCCCCGTGCCTGTTAATGAGACCCTGTGCATGTTAATGAGCCCCCGTGCCTGTTAATGAGCCCCTGTGCGTGTTAATGAGCCCCCGTTCGTGTTAATGACCCCCCGTGCGTGTTAATGAGCCCCGTGCGTGTTAATGAGCCCCCGTGCCTGTTAATGAGCCCCCGTGCGTGTTAATGAGCCCCCGTGCCCGTTAATGAGCACCCCGTGAGTGTTAATGAGCCCCGTGCGTGTTAATGAGCCCCCGTGCCTGTTAATGAGCCCCCGTGCGTGTTAATGAGCCCCCGTGCGTGTTAATGAGCCCCCCGTGCGTGTTAATGAGCCCCGTGCGTGTTAATGAGCCCCGTGCGTGTTAATGAGCCCCCGTGCGTGTTAATGAGCCCCCGTGCGTGTTAATGACCCCCGTGCGTGTTAATGAGCCCCCGTGCGTGTTAATGAGCCCCCGTGCCTGTTAATGAGCCCCGTGCGTGTTAATGAGCCCCCGTGCGTGTTAATGAGCCCCGTGCGTGTTAATGAGCCCCCGTGCCTGTTAATGAGCCCCCGTGCATGTTAATGAGCCCCCGTGCGTGTTAATGATCCCCGTGCGTGTTAATGAGCCCCCGTGCGTGTTAATGAGCCCCCGTGCGTGTTAATGAGCCCCCGTGCGTGTTAATGATCCCCGTGCGTGTTAATGAGCCCCCGTGCGTGTTAATGAGCCCCCGTGCCTGTTAATGAGCCCCCGTGCGTGTTAATGAGCCCCCGTGCCGGTTAATGAGCCCCCGTGCCTGTTAATGAGCCCCTGTGCGTGTTAATGACCCCCGTGCGTGTTAATGAGCCCCGTGCCCGTTAATGAGCCCCCGTGCGTGTTAATGAGCCCCGCGTGCGTGTTAATGACCCCGTGCGTGTTAATGAGACCACGTGCGTGTTAATGAGCCCCCGTTCGTGTTAATGACCCCCGTGCGTGTTAATGAGCCCCGTGCGTGTTAATGAGCCCCGTGCCTGTTAATGACCCCCGTGCGTGTTAATGAGCCCCCGTGCGTGTTAATGAGCCCCGCGTGCCTGTTAATGAGCCCCCGTGCGTGTTAATGAGCCCCCGTGCCCGTTAATGAGCACCCGTGAGTGTTAATGAGCCCCGTGCGTGTTAATGAGCCCCTGTGCATGTTAATGAGCCCCTGTGCATGTTAATGAGCTCCCCGTGCCTGTTAATGAGCCCCTGTGCGTGTTAATGAGCCCCTGTGCGTGTTAATGAGCCCCCGTGCCTGTTTATGAGCCCCCGTGCCTGTTAATGAGCCCCCGTGCGTGTTAATGAGCCCCGCGTGCCTGTTAATGAGCCCCCCGTGCGTGTTAATGAGCCCCTGTGCGTGTTAATGACCCCCGTGCGTGTTAATGAGCCCCCGTGCGTGTTAATGAGCCCCCGTGCGTGTTAATGAGCCCCGCGTGCCTGTTAATGAGCCCCCGTGCGTGTTAATGAGCCCCTGTGCGTGTTAATGAGCCCCCGTGCGTGTTAATGAGCCCCCGTGCGTGTTAATGAGCCCCCGCGTGCCTGTTAATGAGCCCCCGTGCGTGTTAATGAGCCCCTGTGCCTGTTAATGAGCCCCCGTGCGTGTTAATGAGCCCCCGTGCGTGTTAATGAGCCCCTGTCCGTGTTAATGAGCCCCTGTGCATGTTAATGAGCCCCTGTCCGTGTTAATGAGCCCCTGTGCATGTTAATGAGCCCCCGTGCGTGTTAATGAGCCCCCGTCCCTGTTAATGAGCCCCGTGCGTGTTAATGAGCCCCCGTGCGTGTTAATGAGCCCCCGTGCGTGTTAATGAGATCCCGTGCGTGTTAATGACCCCCGTGCGTGTTAATGAGCCCCGTGCGTGTTAATGAGCCCCCGTGCGTGTTAATGAGCCCCCGTGCGTGTTAATGAGCCACTGTGCGTGTTAATGACCCCCGTGCGTGTTAATGAGCCCCGTGCCGTTAATGAGCCCCCGTGCGTGTTAATGAGCCCCGTGCGTGTTAATGAGCCCCCGTGCGTGTTAATGATCCCCCGTGCGTGTTAATGAGCCCCGTGCCTGTTAATGAGCCCCCGTGCGTGTTAATGAGCCCCCGTGCCTGTTAATGAGCCCCTGTGCGTGTTAATGACCCCCGTGCGTGTTAATGACCCCCGTGCCTGTTAATGAGCCCCCGTGCGTGTTAATGAGCCCCCGTGCCTGTTAATGAGCCCCCGTGCGTGTTAATGAGCCCCCGTGCCTGTTAATGAGCCCCCGTGCGTGTTAATGAGCCCCCGTGCCTGTTAATGAGCCCCCGTGCGTGTTAATGAGCCCCCGTGCCTGTTAATGAGCCCCCGTGCGTGTTAATGAGCTCCCGTGCCCGTTAATGAGCCCCCGTGCGTGTTAATGAGCCCCCGTGCCTGTTAATGAGCTCCCCGTGCCCGTTAATGAGCCCCCGTGCGTGTTAATGAGCCCCCGTGCGTGTTAATGAGCCCCCGTGCGTGTTAATGAGCCCCCGTGCGTGTTAATGACCCCCGTGCGTGTTAATGAGCCCCCGTGCCCGTTAATGAGCCCCCGTGCCTGTTAATGAGCTACCCGTGCCCGTTAATGAGCACCCGTGAGTGTTAATGAGCCCCCGTGCGTGTTAATGAGCCCCCGTACGTGTTAATGAGCCCCGCGTGCCTGTTAATGAGCCCCGTGCGTGTTAATGAGCCCCGCGTGCCTGTTAATGAGCCCCCGTGCGTGTTAATGAGCCCCCCGTGCGTGTTAATGAGCCCCCGTGCGTGTTAATGAGCCCCCGTGCGTGTTAATGAGCCCCCGTGCGTGTTAATGAGCCCCCGTGCGTGTTAATGAGCCCCCGTGCCTGTTAATGAGCCCCCGTGCGTGTTAATGACCCCCGTGCGTGTTAATGACTCCCCGTGCGTGTTAATGAGCCCCCGTGCGTGTTAATGAGCCCCCGTGCCTGTTAATGAGCCCCTGTGCATGTTAATGAGCCCCCGTGCGTGTTAATGAGCCCCCGTGCGTGTTAATGAGCCCCCGTGCGTGTTAATGAGCCCCCGTGCGTGTTAATGAGCCCCCGTGCGTGTTAATGAGCCCCCGTGCCTGTTAATGAGCCCCGTGCCCGTTAATGAGCCCCCGTGCGTGTTAATGAGCCCCCGTGCGTGTTAATGACCCCCGTGCGTGTTAATGAGCCCCCGCGCCCGTTAATGAGCCCCCGTGCGTGTTAATGAGCCCCCGTGCGTGTTAATGAGCCCTGTGCGTGTTAATGAGCCCCCGTGCCTGTTAATGAGCCCCGTGCGTGTTAATGAGCCCCCGTGCGTGTTAATGAGCCCCCGTGCGTGTTAATGAGCCCCCGTGCGTGTTAATGAGCCCCCGTGCGTGTTAATGACCCCCGTGCCTGTTAATGAGCCCCGTGCCTGTTAATGAGCCCCTGTGCGTGTTAATGACCCCCGTGCGTGTTAATGAGCCCCGTGCGTGTTAATGAGCCCCCGTGCGTGTTAATGAGCCCCCGTGCCTGTTAATGAGCCCCCTGTGCGTGTTAATGAGCCCCGTGCGTGTGAGCCCCCGTGCGTGTTAATGAGCCCCCGTGCGTGTTAATGAGCCCCCGTGCGTGTTAATGAGCCCCCGTGCGTGTTAATGAGCCCCCGTGCGTGTTAATGAGCCCCCGTGCGTGTTAATGAGCCCCTGTGCGTGTTAATGAGCTCCCCGTGCGTGTTAATGAGCCCCCGTGCGTGTTAATGAGCCCCTGTCCGTGTTAATGAGCCCCCGTGCGTGTTAATGAGCCCCCGTGCGTGTTAATGACCCCCGTGCTTTTAATGAGCCCCGTGCCCGTTAATGAGCCCCCGTGCGTGTTAATGAGACCCCCGTGCGTGTTAATGAGCCCCGTGCGTGTTAATGAGCCCCGTGCCCGTTAATGAGCCCCCGTGCCTGTTAATGAACCCCGTGCGTGTTAATGAGCCCCCGTGCGTGTTAATGAGCCCCCGTGCGTGTTAATGAGCCCCCGTGCGTGTTAATGACTCCCCGTGCGTGTTAATGAGCCCCCGTGCGTGTTAATGAGCCCCTGTGCCGTGTTAATGAGCCCCCGTGCGTGTTAATGAGCCCCCGTACGTGTTAATGAGCCCCCGTGCTGTTAATGAGCCCCCGTGCGTGTTAATGAGCCCCCGTGCGTGTTAATGAGCCCCCGTGCGTGTTAATGAGCCCCCGTGCCTGTTAATGAGCCCCTGTGCATGTTAATGAGCCCCCGTGCCTGTTAATGAGCCCCTGTGCGTGTTAATGAGCCCCCGTGCGTGTTAATGAGCCCCCGTGCGTGTTAATGAGCCCCGTGCCTGTTAATGAGCCCCTGTGCATGTTAATGAGCCCCGTGCGTGTTAATGAGCCCCCGTGCCTGTTAATGAGCCCCTGTGCGTGTTAATGAGCCCCCGTGCGTGTTAATGAGCCCCTGTGCGTGTTAATGAGCCCCGTGCCTGTTAATGAGCCCCTGTGCATGTTAATGAGCCCCTGTGCATGTTAATGAGCCCCCGTGCCTGTTAATGAGCCCCCGTGCGTGTTAATGAGCCCCCTGTGCATGTTAATGAGCCCCCGTGCCTGTTAATGAGCCCCCGTGCGTGTTAATGAGCCCCCGTGAGTGTTAATGAGCCCCCGTGCCTGTTAATGAGACCACGTGCGTGTTAATGAGCCCCCGTGCGTGTTAATGACCCCCCGTGCGTGTTAATGAGCCCCCGTGCGTGTTAATGAGCCCCTGTGCGTGTTAATGAGCCCCCGTGCCTGTTAATGAGCCCCCGTGCGTGTTAATGAGCCCCCGTGAGTGTTAATGAGCCCCCGTGCCTGTTAATGAGACCACGTGCGTGTTAATGAGCCCCCGTGCGTGTTAATGACCCCCGTGCGTGTTAATGAGCCCCCGTGCGTGTTAATGAGCCCCCAGTGCGTGTTAATGACCCCCGTGCCTGTTAATGAGCCCCAGCCGTTAATGAGCCCCGTGCGTGTTAATGAGCCCCCGTGCATGTTAATGAGCCCCCGTGCCTGTTAATGAGCCCTTGTGCGTGTTAATGAGCCCCGTGCGTGTTAATGAGCCCCGTGCGTGTTAATGAGCCCCCGTGCATATTAATGAGCCCCCCGTGCCTGTTAATGAGCCCCCTGTGTGCGTGTTAATGAGCCCCGTGCCTGTTAATGAGCCCCCGTGCCTGTTAATGAGCCCCCGTGCGTGTTAATGAGCCCCCGTGCGTGTTAATGAGCCCCCGTGCATGTTAATGAGCCCCCGTGCCTGTTAATGAGCCCTTGTGCGTGTTAATGAGCCCCCGTGCGTGTTAATGAGCCCCCGTGCGTGTTAATGAGCCCCTGTGCGTGTTAATGACCCCCCGTGCCTGTTAATGAGCCCCTGTGCATGTTAATGAGCCCCCGTGCCTGTTAATGAGCCCTTGTGCGTGTTAATGAGCCCCCGTGCGTGTTAATGAGCCCCCGTGCGTTAATGAGCCCCCTGTGCGTGTTAATGAGCCCCGTGCGTGTTAATGAGCCCCTGTGCGTGTTAATGAGCCCCCGTGCGTGTTAATGACCCCCGTGCCTGTTAATGAGCCCCCACGTGCGTGTTAATGACCTCCGTGCGTGTTAATGACCCCCCGTGCGTGTTAATGAGCCCCCGTGCCTGTTAATGAGACCCTGTGCATGTTAATGAGCCCCCGTGCCTGTTAATGAGCCCCCGTGCGTGTTAATGAGCCCCCCGTTCGTGTTAATGACCCCCGTGCGTGTTAATGAGCCCCCGTGCGTGTTAATGAGCCCCCGTGCCTGTTAATGAGCCCCCGTAAGCGTGTTAATGAGCCCCCGTGCCCGTTAATGAGCACCCCGTGAGTGTTAATGAGCCCCGTGCGTGTTAATGAGCCCCCGTGCCTGTTAATGAGCCCCCGTGCGTGTTAATGAGCCCCCCGTGCGTGTTAATGACCCCCGTGCGTGTTAATGAGCCCCGTGCGTGTTAATGAGCCCCGTGCGTGTTAATGAGCCCCCGTGCGTGTTAATGAGCCCCCGTGCGTGTTAATGACCCCCGTGCGTGTTAATGAGCCCCCGTGCGTGTTAATGAGCCCCGTGCCTGTTAATGAGCCCCGTGCGTGTTAATGAGCCCCGTGCGTGTTAATGAGCCCCCCGTGCGTGTTAATGAGCCCCCGTGCCTGTTAATGAGCCCCCGTGCATGTTAATGAGCCCCGTGCGTGTTAATGATCCCCCGTGCGTGTTAATGAGCCCCGTGCGTGTTAATGAGCCCCCCGTGCGTGTTAATGATCCCCCGTGCGTGTTAATGATCCCCGTGCAAGTGTTAATGAGCCCGTGCGTGTTAATGAGCCCCCGTGCCTGTTAATGAGCCCCCGTGCGTGTTAATGAGCCCCCGTGCCGGTTAATGAGCCCCCGTGCCTGTTAATGAGCCCCTGTGCGTGTTAATGACCCCCGTGCGTGTTAATGAGCCCCGTGCCCGTTAATGAGCCCCCGATGCGTGTTAATGAGCCCGCGTGCGTGTTAATGACCCCCGTGCGTGTTAATGAGACCACGTGCGTGTTAATGAGCCCCCGTTCGTGTTAATGACCCCCGTGCGTGTTAATGAGCCCCCGTGCGTGTTAATGAGCCCCCGTGCCTGTTAATGACCCCCCGTGCGTGTTAATGAGCCCCCGTGCGTGTTAATGAGCCCCGCGTGCCTGTTAATGAGCCCCGTGCGTGTTAATGAGCCCCGTGCCCGTTAATGAGCACCCCGTGAGTGTTAATGAGCCCCCCGTGCGTGTTAATGAGCCCCTGTGCATGTTAATGAGCCCCTGTGCATGTTAATGAGCTCCCCGTGCCTGTTAATGAGCCCCTGTGCGTGTTAATGAGCCCCTGTGCGTGTTAATGAGCCCCCGTGCCTGTTTATGAGCCCCCGTGCCTGTTAATGAGCCCCCGTGCGTGTTAATGAGCCCCGCGTGCCTGTTAATGAGCCCCCGTGCGTGTTAATGAGCCCCTGTGCGTGTTAATGACCCCCCGTGCGTGTTAATGAGCCCCCGTGCGTGTTAATGAGCCCCCGTGCGTGTTAATGAGCCCCGCGTGCCTGTTAATGAGCCCCCGTGCGTGTTAATGAGCCCCTGTGCGTGTTAATGAGCCCCCGTGCGTGTTAATGAGCCCCCGTGCGTGTTAATGAGCCCCGCGTGCCTGTTAATGAGCCCCCGTGCGTGTTAATGAGCCCCTGTGCCTGTTAATGAGCCCCCGTGCGTGTTAATGAGCCCCGTGCGTGTTAATGAGCCCCTGTCCGTGTTAATGAGCCCCTGTGCATGTTAATGAGCCCCTGTCCGTGTTAATGAGCCCTGTGCATGTTAATGAGCCCCCGTGCGTGTTAATGAGCCCCCGTCCCTGTTAATGAGCCCCCGTGCGTGTTAATGAGCCCCCGTGCGTGTTAATGAGCCCCCGTGCGTGTTAATGAGATCCCGTGCGTGTTAATGACCCCCGTGCGTGTTAATGAGCCCCCGTGCGTGTTAATGAGCCCCCGTGCGTGTTAATGAGCCCCGTGCGTGTTAATGAGCCACTGTGCGTGTTAATGACCCCCGTGCGTGTTAATGAGCCCCGTGCCCGTTAATGAGCCCCGTGCGTGTTAATGAGCCCCCGTGCGTGTTAATGAGCCCCCGTGCGTGTTAATGATCCCCCGTGCGTGTTAATGAGCCCCCGTGCCTGTTAATGAGCCCCCGTGCGTGTTAATGAGCCCCCGTGCCTGTTAATGAGCCCCTGTGCGTGTTAATGACCCCCGTGCGTGTTAATGACCCCCGTGCCTGTTAATGAGCCCCGTGCGTGTTAATGAGCCCCCGTGCCTGTTAATGAGCCCCCGTGCGTGTTAATGAGCCCCCGTGCCTGTTAATGAGCCCCCGTGCGTGTTAATGAGCCCCCGTGCCTGTTAATGAGCCCCCGTGCGTGTTAATGAGCCCCCGTGCCTGTTAATGAGCCCCCGTGCGTGTTAATGAGCTCCCGTGCCCGTTAATGAGCCCCCGTGCGTGTTAATGAGCCCCCGTGCCTGTTAATGAGCTCCCCGTGCCCGTTAATGAGCCCCCGTGCGTGTTAATGAGCCCCGTGCGTGTTAATGAGCCCCCGTACGTGTTAATGAGCCCCGTGCGTGTTAATGACCCCCGTGCGTGTTAATGAGCCCCCGTGCCCGTTAATGAGCCCCCGTGCCTGTTAATGAGCCACCCGTGCCCGTTAATGAGCACCCCGTGAGTGTTAATGAGCCCCCGTGCGTGTTAATGAGCCCCCGTACGTGTTAATGAGCCCCGCGTGCCTGTTAATGAGCCCCGTGCGTGTTAATGAGCCCCGCGTGCGTGTTAATGAGCCCCCGTGCGTGTTAATGACCCCCGTGCGTGTTAATGAGCCCCCGTGCGTGTTAATGAGCCCCTGTGCGTGTTAATGAGCCCCCGTGCGTGTTAATGAGCCCCGTGCGTGTTAATGAGCCCCCGTGCCTGTTAATGAGCCCCCGTGCGTGTTAATGACCCCCGTGCGTGTTAATGACTCCCCGTGCGTGTTAATGAGCCCCCGTGCGTGTTAATGAGCCCCCGTGCCTGTTAATGAGCCCCTGTGCATGTTAATGAGCCCCCGTGCGTGTTAATGACCCCCGTGCGTGTTAATGAGCCCCCGTGCGTGTTAATGACCCCCCGTGCGTGTTAATGAGCCCCGTGCGTGTTAATGAGCCCCCGTGCCTGTTAATGAGCCCCGTGCCCGTTAATGAGCCCCGTGCGTGTTAATGAGCCCGCGTGCGTGTTAATGACCCCCCGTGCGTGTTAATGAGCCCCGCGCCCGTTAATGAGCCCCCGTGCGTGTTAATGAGCCCCCGTGCGTGTTAATGAGCCCTGTGCGTGTTAATGAGCCCCTATGCCTGTTAATGAGCCCCTGTGCGTGTTAATGAGCCCCCGTGCGTGTTAATGACTCCCCGTGCGTGTTAATGAGCCCCCGTGCGTGTTAATGAGCCCCCGTGCCTGTTAATGACCCCCCGTGCCTGTTAATGAGCCCCGTGCCTGTTAATGAGCCACTGTGCGTGTTAATGACTCCCCGTGCGTGTTAATGAGCCCCCGTGCGTGTTAATGAGCCCCCGTGCGTGTTAATGAGCCCCCGTGCCTGTTAATGAGCCCCTGTGCGTGTTAATGAGCCCCCGTGCGTGTTAATGAGCCCCCGTGCGTGTTAATGAGCCCCCGTGCGTGTTAATGAGCCCCGTGCGTGTTAATGAGCCCCCGTGCGTGTTAATGAGCCCCTGTGCGTGTTAATGAGCCCCTGTGCGTGTTAATGAGCCCCCCGTGCGTGTTAATGAGCCCCTGTGCGTGTTAATGAGCCCCTATGCCTGTTAATGACCCCCTGTGCGTGTTAATGAGCCCCGTGCGTGTTAATGAGCCCCCGTGCCTGTTAATGAGCCACTCAATGGTCAATCAGGGTCACTCAGGGGTCACTCAATGGTCACTCAATGATCATTAAATTGTCACTCAATGGTCACTCAGGGTCACTCAATGGTCACTCAGTGGTCATTTGGGTTACTCAGGGTCATTCAGGGTCACTCAGTGGTCACTCAGTGGTCATTGGGGTTACTCAGGGTCAGTCAGGGTCACTCAGTGTCACTCAGGGGTCACTCAATGGTCACTCTGTGGTCACTCAGGGGTCACTCAGGGTCATCCAACGGTCACTCAGTGTCACTCAATGGTCACTCAGTGGTCATTGGGGTTACTCAGGGTCATTCAGGGTCACTCAGCGGTCACTCAGGGTCACTCAAGGGTTACTCTGTGGTCACTCAGGGGTCACTCAATGGTCACTCAGTGGTCATTCAGGGGTCACTCAAGGGTCACTCAACGGTCACTCAGGGTCACTCAACGGTCACTCAGGGTCACTCAATGGTCACTCAATGGTCACTCAGAGGTCACTCAATGGTCACTGAGGGGTCACTCAATGGTCACTCAGGGTCACTCCGTTTCCCTCAGGGGGTCACTCAATGGTCACTCAATGTCGCTCAATTGTCAGTCTGTGGTCACTCAGGGAACACTCAGGGGTCACTCAGTGGTCACTCAGGGGTCACTCAATTGTCACTCAATGGCCACTCAATGGTCACTCAGGGGTCACTCAGGATCACTCAGTGGTCACTCAATGGTCACTCAGGGGTCATTAAGTGGTCACTCAGTGGTCACTCAGCGGTCACTCAGGATCACTCAGTGTCACTCAGCGGTCACTCAGGGGTCACTCAATGGTCACTCAATGGTCACTCAGGGGTCACTCAATGGTCACTCAGTGGTCACTCAGGTTCACTCAGGCTCACTCAGTGTCACTCAGCGGTCACTCAGGGGTCACTCAATGGTCACTCAGGGTCACTCATGGTCACTCAGGCTCACTCAGTGTCACTCAGCGGTCACTCATTGGTCTCTCAAAGGTCACTCAATGGTCACTCGGGGTCACTCAATGATCACTCAATGGTCACTCAATGGTCACTCAATGGTCACTCAATGGTCACTCAGCGGTCACTCAGGATCACTCAATGGTCACTCAATGGTCACTCAGTGGTCACTCAATGGTCACTCAATGGTCATTCAGGGGCCACTCAGCGGTGACTCAATGGTCAATGGTCACCTAGGGGTCACTCAGGGTCACTCAGAGTCACTCAGGGACACTCAGGGGTTATTGGGGACACTCAGGGTCATTCAGGGTCACTCAGTGTCCCTCAGTGGTCACCCAGGGGTCACTCAGTGGTCACTCAATGGTCACTCATTGGTCACGCAGTGTAACTCAGTGGTCACCCAGGGGTCACTCAGTGGTCACTTAGTGTCACTCAGTGGTCACTCACGGGTCACTTAATGGTCACTCAGGGTCACTCAAGATCACTCAGGGTCACTCAGGGTCACTCAATGGTCACTCAGCGGTCACTCAATCGTCACTCCATGGCCACTCAATGGTCACTCAGGGTCACACAGTGCCACTTCAAGGGGTCAGTCAGGGTCACTCAAGCCGGTCACTCAGGGTCACTCAATGGTCACTCAGGGTTACTCAGGGGTCACTCAATGGTCACTCAATGGTCAGTCAGTGGTCACTCAATGGTCACTCAGAGGTCACTCAATGGTCACTCAATGGTCACTTAATGGTCTCTCAGGGTCACTCAGGGGTCACTCAATGGTCACTCAGTGTCACTCAGGGGTCACTCAATGGTCACTCAGTGGTCACTCAGTGGTCACTTAATGGTCACTCAGCGGTCACTCAATGGTCACTCAGGGGTCACTCAATGGTCACTCAATGGTCACTCAATGGTCACTCAGTCGATCGCCGAGCAATCGATCGGCAGCCATTAGCAGGTTTAAAGGGTTTTTTGGGCGCTTTTTTTGGTGAAATTTTGGGGCTTTTTTTTTTTTTTTTAAGGGATTTTAAATGGGTTTTTCGGGTTTTTAAAGGGATTTTAAAGTAGTTTTTGGAGAAATTTGAAAGCTTTTAAAGGGTTTTGTGGTTTTTTGGGGGGTTTAAGGTTGTTTTAGGGTATTTTTAGGGATTTTCAAAAGGTTTTTTGGATTTTTTTTTTAAGGTTTCTTTCTGATTATGAGGAGGTTTTAGGTGGTTTTTTGAGGCTTTTGGTGGCGTTGCTTTGGGGAGATTTTGTGTTTTCGGGTGGGTTGGGGAGGTTTTGGTTTTTGGGGAGGTTTGGGGGTTTTTGCAGGTGTTTTTGGGTTTGTGTGGTTTAACAGCTGCAGCTGGTGGAACCTGTGCCCTCTGCTCTCCCAGCCGTTGTCTCGGCTGTCGCACCTGTCCTGAGGAAAGCCCTGTGGAAGGAGCTCTGCGCTGGGATCCAGGACGCCGGAGCGTCGCTCGAGGCCTCCGTGAAACTGCAAATCCTTTCTAAGTTGTTGCCACCTTTGGAAAGCAAAGGGCTGCACAGTGTAATGGACCTGCTTCCTGCCGCTCTTTCTTGCTCTCTCCCTCTGTTCCTCCAACTCTATTTCCCTCTATTTCTTTCTCTCCCTCTGTTCCTCTGTATCCTTCTCTCTATATTCCTCTAACTCTATTTCCCTCTATTTCTCTCTCTCTGTTCCTCTATTTCCTTCTCTTTCTCTCCCTCTGTTCCTCCAACTCTATTTCCCTCTATTTCTTTCTCTCCCTCTGTTCCTCCAACTCTATTTCCTTCTATTTATTTCTCTCCCCCTCTGTTTTCTCTATTTCTTTCTCTCTCCCTCTGCTTCCCTCTACTTCCCTCTCACTCTATTTCCCCCTATTTCTTGCTCTAACTCTTTCTTTCTCTGTCCCTCTCTTCCTCTATTCCCCTTTCTATTAATTAAAAAAAAAATTAAACTTTTAAACATTTAAATAAAAATTTACTCCCCGGGAGCCTGAAATTTTCTACTGCTGCACCAAACTTTTAGTGTTTTTTTCTTCTTTTTATATATTCCATAAAGGGACCCTAATGAGCAGCCCTTCCCCTCAGGGGAGGAGGCCCCGCCCCCGGGAGAAGCCACGCCCACTGGTGTTGAGGCCACGCCCCGGGAAAGCCCCGCCCATGTGGAAGGAGGCCACGCCCGCGATGAAAAGCCCAGCCCACCCGGAATGGAGTCCCCGCCCCCGGGGAGAAGCCACGCCCACCAGAGAGGAGGCCACTCATTGGTCACTCAGGGGTCACTCAATGGTCACTCAGGGTCACTCAGGGTCACTAAGTGGTCACTCAGGGTCACTCTGTGGTCACTCAGGGTAACTCAGGGGTCACTCAATGGTCACTCAGTGGTCACTCAATGGTCACTCAGTGGTCACTCAATGGCGCCGGGCGGGCCGGGGCCGCCTTCCTTGGCGGGGTGGGGTTGCTAATTAATGTCCCTATATACTATATATAAAAAGAAGAAAAAAATGTCTGGTGCAGCAGTAGTAACTTTCTGGCTCTCGGTGTTTTTGGGGTTTTAAAGCAGTTTTGTGGGGTTTTTAAGTGGAATTTTTGGGCTTTTGGTTTTTTTTTCGTGGTGTTTAACCCTAACCCCTCACCCCAACCCAAAATTCCCTCCCCAGGTCTGTTTACTGAAGGAGATGCTGGAGGGCGCCGAACCCCCAATTGCTCCCCCCAGCACTCTCCAGCGCCGCCCCCCCAGAACAAACCAGGCTGAGGCGGTGCCAAAGCTCAGCGGCCACTTTATAAAAAGGGGGCTCCGGGCCTCCCGTATCAACATATGTACAGGGAGAGGGGCATGTACAGGTATTTACACCCCCGGGGTATTTACAGAGCCGGGGGGAGGGGGGCCTTGGGAGGGCGGGGGAGGGCAGACCCCCTCACAGCCCCCCTCAGCAGGGTCCCAGCCCTCCTCCCCCCCCCACGGACACGCCCCCGAGTTTCTACAAGAAACAGCCAAAAAAGGGGTAAAGGAGCCTTTTTCAAAGGGGGGTGACGTCACGGTGATGTCGCGGTGACGTCATCGCGGGCACTGCGCGGCGGGGGGAGGGGCGGCCACGTCACGGCAGCACGGCCAGCGCGGCCACGCCCGTGGTGGCCGAACGTCCAGCGATGTCCATGGCGGCCCCCGAGGCCAAGAGGTCACCCACCGCGGCCAAAGGTCACCCACAGCTGCCAAAGGTCACCAACGGTGGCCAAAGGTCATCCACTGCGGCCAAAGGTCACCCACAGCAGCCAAAGGTCACCCACAGTGGCCAAAGGTCACCCACTGCAGCCAAAGGTCACCCACTGCGGCCAAAGGTCACCCACAGTGGCCAAAGGTCACCCACAGCTGCCAAAGGTCACCCACAGTGGCCAAAGGTCATCCACTGCAGCCAAAGGTCACCCACTGCAGCCAAAGGTCACCCACAGCAGCCAAAGGTCACCCACAGCTGCCAAAGGTCACCCACTGTGGCCAAAGGTCACCCACTGCGGCCAAAGGTCACCCACTGCAGCCAAAGGTCACCCACAGCGGCCAAAGGTCACCCACTGCGGCCAAAGGTCACCCACTGCGGCCAAAGGTCACCCACAGCGGCCAAAGGTCACCCACTGCAGCCAAAGGTCACCCACTGCGGCAAAGGTCACCCACTGCAGCCAAAGGTCACCCACAGCTGCCAAAGGTCACCCACAGCGGCCAAAGGTCACCCACAGCCGCCAAAGGTGACCCGCGGTGGCCTCTCCAGCCACCCTCGTGCCAGTGCCGGTCCTCGGGTCACCCTGGCGGCCAAACCCGCCCCTGCCGTGTCCTCGTGCCAGCGGTGACCCCGTCACAGTGACCACAGTGACCACAGTGACCACAGTGCCCAGAGCTCCAACCGCGGGGCGAGCCCAGCCCCGGTCGCGGCCAGCGGCCAGCGGTCAGCTGGCGAGTTGGGCGTGCTGCGGCCAGAGGTCAGCGGTCAGCCGGCTAGTTGAGCATGCCACGGCCAGCGGTCAGCTGGCTATTCGAGCATGCCGTGGCCAGAGGCCAGTGGTCAGCTGGCTATTCGAGGGTGCCGTGGCCAGCGGTCAGCCGGCTAGTTGAGCGTGCCGTGGCCAGAGGCCAGTGGTCAGCTGGCTATTCGAGGGTGCCGTGGCCAGCGGTCAGCCGGCTAGTTGAGCGTGCCATGGCCAGTGGTCAGCTGGCTATTCGAGGGTGCCGTGGCCAGTGGTCAGCTAGTTGAGTGTGCCGTGGCCAGCGGTCAGCCGGCTAGTTGAGCGTGTCGCGGCCAGAGGCCAGTGGTCAGCTGGCTATTCGAGGGAGCCTGGCCAGCGGTCAGCGGTCAGCTGGCGAGTCGGGTGTGCTGCGGCCAGAGGTCAGCGGTCAGCTGGCTAGTTGAGCGTGCCATGGCCAGTGGTCAGCTGGCTATTCGAGCGCGGTAGTGGCCAGAGGCCAGTGGTCAGCTGGGCGAAGTCGGGCATGCCACGGCCAGAGGCCAGTGGTCAGCTGGCTATTCGAGGGTGCTGTGGCCAGCGGTCAGCCGGCTAGTTGAGCGTGCCACGCCAATGGCCAGCGGTCAGCCGGCTATTTGAGGTAACCTGGCCAGCGGTCAGTGGTCAGTGGTCAGCTAGTTGAGCGTGCCGCGGCAGCTCTCGGTGCGGCACAGGCACGGGATCTTGGTGTCCTCGATGGGGAACTTGTAGTCGTAGGTGATCTCCTCGTTGACGCCGACGCCTGCTTCGAGTAGATGACGATTTTCTTCTGCTCTCGATGGTGATCACCTTGGCGTAGCAGTTGGGCTGGGGAGGCAGGGCAGGGTCACCGGGTGCCCTCCACGCTGCTTTTGGGGTGTCCCCTGGGTTTGGGGTGTCCCTGGTGTCCCCCGCTTATTTTGGGGTGTCCTCCTGCATTTTGGGGGTCGTCCCCCAGGAGTTTGGGGTGTCCCTGGTACCCTCCCCAGATTTTACGGTGTCCCCCCGTTGTTTTGGGGTGCCTCCCGTTGTTCTGGGGTGTCCCCGCTTTCTGGGGTGCTCCCCCGTTGTTCCGGGGTGTCCTCTGCTATTTTGGGGTGCCCCCGTTGTTCCGGGGTGTCCCCTGTTGTTCTGGGGGTGCCCCCTGTTGTTCTGGGGTGTCCCCCGTGTTTTGGGGTGCCCCCGTTATTTTGGGGGTGCCCCCGTTGTTCTGGGGTGTCCTGTTATTTGGGGTGCCCCGTGTCCCGGGGCTCACCGCAGCAGTGGTTGATGAAGCGCGCCAGGTTGCCGCACTTGGTGGCGTCGATGATGGTGTCGTGGTCCACGCTGAACAGGTAACTGCTGCCGATGCCCTGCTGCGCTGTGAGCGCTTCTCCCGCATGTCGGCCACCACTCCGCGGGTCAGCGCGGTCAGCGGGTCAGCGCGGGTCAGCGCGGGGTCAGAGCGGGGTCAGCGTGGGTCAGAGCAGGGTCAGCGCGGGTCGAGTGGGGTCAGCGCGGGGTCAGCACGGGTCAGCGTGGGTCAGCGGGGTCAGCGCGGTCAGCGCGGGGTCAGCGTGGGGTCAGCGCGGGTCACGCTGGGTCAGAGCGGGTCAGAGCGGGGTCAGAGTGGGTCAGCGCGGGTCAGCACGGGTCAGCGTGGGTCAGCTGGGGTCAGAGCGGGTCAGCGCGGGGTCAGAGCCGGGTCAGCGTGGGTCAGAGCGGGGTCAGCGGGGTCAGAGCCGGGGTCAGCGTGGTCAGAGCGGGGTCAGCGTGGGTCAGAGCGGGTCAGCGCCGTCAGAGCGGGTCAGCGCGGGGTCAGAGCGGGGTCAGAGCGGGTCAGAGCGGTCAGCGCGGGGTCAGAGCGGGGTCAGAGCGGGGTCAGCGCGGGTCAGAGCGGGGTCAGAGCGGGGTCAGCGGGGTCAGAGCGGGGTCAGAGCGGGGTCACCGTGGCCGGAGGGACCCCGGGCCGCGGGCGAGACAAGTTGATGGTGCTGGCCCAAAGCCAACCGTGCTAGCCCAAGGTCAATTGTGCTGGCCAAAATCAACTGGGGACGCTGGGGACGCTCTGGGGACACTGAGGGGACACTCTGGGGACACTCTGGGGACACTGGTGACACTGGTGAAGGGACACTGACCTGGCGGATGCTCTGCCCCACGTACTCGATGACCATAGGGGGGGTCTAGGGACACTGAGGTGACACTGGGGACACTGACCTGGCGGATGCTCTGCCCCACGCACTCGATGACCATAGGGGGTCTAGGGACACTGAGGTGACACTGGTGACACTGACCTGGCGGATGCTCTGCCCCACGTGACCGATGACCATCTCGTCGGCCGCGATCGGCTCCATGGCGAACAGGCCCCACTCGTGGATGCGGCTGCGGCCGGAACCGGAGCCGCTTCTTCCGGAACTGGGGGGACACGGGACAGTGTCACAACGCAGGGGGACAGCATGCGGGGACACGGGGACGGCGTCACCCCAGGGGAGGGGACACACTGTGGGGACACGGGGACAGCCCGTGGGAACACGGGGACGGCGTCACTGGAGCCACCCCGAGTGACCGGGGTGACACCGGGGTGACGCCGAGGTGACACCAGGGTGACACTGGGGTGACACTGGGGTGACACCGGGGTGACGCCGAGGTGACACTGAGGTGACACCAGGGTGACACTGGGGTGACACTGGGGTGACACCGGGGTCCCCAGTGGCCGCAGTGGCCGCGCACGCACCTTGAGCTGGTTGAGCTTGAGCAGGTCGCTGTCCGGCAGCGCGGCCGCGCCGATGGCGCTCAGCAGGCGCCGCTGCTCCGAGCGCCGCTCCGACAGCACGCGGTTGGGGCCCTGGGGACAGGACAGGGACATGGGGACACTGGCAACAGGGACAGCGCCGCTCCGACAGCACGCGGTTGGGGCCCTGGGGACAGGACAGGGCATGGGGACACTGGGGACACTGGGGACACTGGGGAAATTGGGGAGAGAACAGGGACAGGAGGACAAGGAACAGCATCGTGGGGACAGGGACAGCACTGCAGGGATGGGGCCAGGGGGCCAGGTGGCACAGGTACACAGGGCCAGGTGACACAGGTGCACAGGGCCAGGTGGCACAGGTAGCACAGATACACAGGGACACAGGTACATAGGGCCAGGTGGGACAGGTGACACAGGTGCACAGGCCAGGTGGCACAGGGACACAGGGCCAGGTGGCACAGGTAGCACAGGACAGGTGGCACAGGTGGCACAGGGCCAGGTGGCACAGGGACACAGGGCCAGGTGACATGGGGACACAGGGCCAGGTGGCACAGGGACACAGGGCCAGGTGACACGGGGACACAGGGCCAGGTGACACAGGTAGCACAGATACACAGGGACACAGGGCCAGGTGGCACAGGTGCACAGGCACAGGTGGCTCAGGGCCAGGTGGCGAGGGACACAGGGCCAGGTGACACAGGTAGCACAGATACACAGGTGGCACAGGTACACAGGGCCAGGTGGCACAGGTAGCACAGATACACAGGGACACAGGTACATAGGGCCAGGTGGGACAGGTGACACAGGTGCACAGGGCCAGGTGGCACAGGGACACAGGGACAGGTGGCACAGGTAGCACAGGGACAGGTGGCACAGGTGGCACAGGGCCAGGTGGCACAGGGACACAGGGCCAGGTGGCACAGGTGACACAGGTGCACAGGCACAGGTGCACAGGTACAGGTGGCACAGGGACACAGGTGGCGCGAGGGACACAGGGACAGGTGACACAGGTGGCACAGGTGGCACAGATGACACAGGCGACAGGGCCAGGCGCCCGGCTGATCTAAGCGGTCCCGGCCCGTCGGGGTCCGGGCGCGCGCGGGGCACGGCCGCAGGTAGCGCGCTTCTCGGGCCGGCTGATCGGGTAGTAGCCCTCGCTGCGCGCTGCTGCCCGTCGGCGGTGCTCCCGGCGCCCGGCCAGCGCCGCCGCCGCTGGGCTGCCCGTCCTCGCCAGTGCGCACGCCGTCAGGACCACGGCCACCGCGACGGCCTGTCCCCAATGTCCCCAGTGTCCCCAATGTCCCCAGTGTCCCCAGAGTCCCCAGTCCCCCAGTGTCCCCAAATCCCTCAGTGTCCCCAGTGTCCCCAATCCCCCAGTGTGCCCAGTGTCACCAATGTCCCCAGAGTCCCCAGTGTCACCAATGACCCCAGAGTCCCCAGTGTCACCAATGACCCCAGTGTCCGCAAATCCCTCAGTGTCCCCAGTGTCCCCAGTGTCCCCAGTCCCCCAGTGTCCCCCAATCCCTCAGTGTCCCCAATCCCTCAGAGTCCCCAATCCCCCAGTGCCCCCAAATCCCTCAGTGTCCCAAGTCCCCCAGAGTCCCTAGTGTCACCAATGTCTCCAATCCCCAGAGTCCCCAATCCCCGCGAATGTCCCCAGTGTCTCCAATGTCCCCAATGTCCCCAGTGCTCCCAATGTCCCCAGTGTCCCCAATCCCCTCGGAGTCCCCCAGTCCTTCCAATGTCCCCAGTGTCCCAAGTCCCCCAGAGTCCCCACTGCCACCAATGTCTCCAATCCCCCAATGTCCCCAGAGTCCCTAGTGTCACCAATGTCCGCAGTCCCCCAGAGTCCCCAGTGTCACCAGTGTCCCCAATGTCCCCAATCTCCCAATGTCCCCAGTGTCTCCAATCCCCTCAGAGTCCCCAGTGTCTCCAATGTCCCCAATCTCCCCAATGTCCCCAGTCCCCCAGAGTCCCCAGTGTCCCCAATCCCCCAATGTCCCTAATCCCCCAGTGTCCCCAATCCCCCCAGTCCCCCCAGTCTCCTTAGTGCCCGCTGGCGCGAGGGATATCGTGTGGTGCACCCAGTGCGTGTCGTTGAGCCAGTGCGCCGCGGCCGCCCTGCTGCAGCAGCCGCCGTAGGTGAGCCGCAGGAAGCGCGGCCCTCGGCGCCCCAGCCCGGCGCTCCAGATGTCGTACAGGATCGCCATCTGCTCGAACTTCGCTGCGCGCGCGAACGCCAAAGCCGCCCCGGTGACGCTCTCCCGGCGGGCGTCTGCGGCGACGCCGAGGGCACTTCGCTGGGCGCAGCCAGCGCCCGACCCGCCGCTGCTGCTGCTCTCCTCCTCTCCTCGCTCCTCGCCGCTGCCGCTGTCGCTGCTGCTGGACGAGGCGGCGGCGCCCGTGCCGCTATGCCGCGCCGCCGGCCGAGAGGCCCCGGCGCTGCCCCTCGTGAGCTCCCCGGCGGGCAGCTCGCCACCACCTCCTCGGGCGCCTCCAGCACCTCGGCGTGGCCGGGCTCCAGGCAGGGCAGGGCGGCGGGGCGCGCCCGCCTGGGGGTCCTGGGGCGCCATGGCGTAGTTGTGCTCCAGCAGCACCGGGGTCCCGGGGCGCCGCTGTCGCTGTCCCCGTCGCTGTCACTGTCACCGTCGCTGCCGCTGCCGCGGGTGAGCGCGATGGCCGCCAGCACCGCCAGGTCCCCCCCGGGCTGGGTAGGTTTGGGCGCTTCGCCCCCCGGGCCAGCTCCAGCAGCGAGGTGGCGCCCAGGCGCCGGCGGGGCGCTGGGCGGGGGCGGCGCTGGGGCGCCCCGAGTCCTCGGCCCAGCTCTTGACCAGCGAGGCGTGGTCAGCGGGCAGGTTGGACACCGGCCGCGGCGGGGGACGGGGCGGGGGGCGGGGGCGGCACGGGCGGGGCGGGGAGGGAGGGGCGGGGAGGGGCGGGAGGCCGGAGGGGGCGGGGGAGGCGGAAGGGGCTCGG
>JAKWBO010000678.1:30000-31323 GCA_034336685.1 Luscinia luscinia | reverse complement strand
TAACCCTAACCCTAACCCTAACCCTAACCCTAACCCTAACCCTAACCCTAACCCTAACCCTAACCCTAACCCTAACCCTAACCCTAACCCTAACCCTAACCCTAACCCTAACCCTAACTAACCTAACCCTAACCCTAACCCTAACCCTAACCCTAACCCTAACCCTAACCCTAACCCTAACCCTAACCCTAACCCTAACCCTAACCCTAACCCTAACCCTAACCCTAACCCTAACCCTAACCCTAACCCTAACCCTAACCCTAACCCCTAACCCTAACCCTAACCCTAACCCTAACCCTAACCCTAACCCTAACCCTAACCCTAACCCTAACCCTAACCCTAACCCTAACCCCTAACCCTAACCCTAACCCTAACCCTAACCTCTAACCCTAACCCTAACCCCAACCCTAACCCTAACCCTAACCCTAACCCTAACCCTAACCCTAACCCTAACCCTAACCCTAACCCTAACCCTAACCCTAACCCTAACCCTAACCCTAACCCTAACCCTAACCCTAACCCTAACCCTAACCCTAACCCTAACCCCTAACCCTAACCCTAACCCTAACCCTAACCCTAACCCCTAACCCTAACCCTAACCCTAACCCTAACCCCAACCCTAACCCTAACTCCTAACCCTAACCCTAACCCTAACCCTAACCCTAACCCCTAACCCTAACCCTAACCCTAACCCTAACCCTAACCCTAACCTAACCTAACCCTAACCCTAACCCTAACCCTAACTCCTAACCCTAACCCTAACCCTAACCCCTAACCCTAACCCTAACCCTAACCCTAACCCTAACCCTAACCTCCTAACCCCTAACCCTAACCCTAACCCTAACCCTAACCCTAACCCTAACCCTAACCCTAACCCTAACCCTAACCCTAACCCTAACCCTAACCCTAACCCTAACCCTAACCCTAACCCCTAACCCTAACCCCTAACCCCTAACCCCTAACCCCTAACCCCCTAACCCCTAACCCCTAACCCTAACTCCTAACCCTAACCCTAACCCTAACCCTAACCCCTAACCCTAACCCTAACCCTAACCCTAACCCTAACCCCTAACCCCTAACCCTAACCCCTAACCCCTAACCCCTAACCCCTAACCCCTAACCCCTAACCCCTCTAACCCTAACCCTAACCCTAACCCTAACCTCTAACCCTAACCCTAACCCCTAACCCTAACCCTAACCCTAACCCTAACCCTAACCCCTAACCCTAACCCTAACCCTAACCCTAACCCTAACCCTAACCCTAACCCTAACCCTAACCCTAACCCTAACCCTAACCCTAACCCTAACCCTAACTCCTAACTC
>JAKWBO010000678.1:0-25000 GCA_034336685.1 Luscinia luscinia | reverse complement strand
AGTCAGAAAAAAAACTGACAAGACAAAGGGAATGCAAAATGAGATGACCTAAGAGAGTCATAGTGAGCTGACAGGGCTGGAAAAAGTTGCTAGGGAAGCATTTATTCCAAGAACCGCAGAGACTGATGCCCGAGAATCTTCTCTCGGTCTTCACATTCTTCTGAGTCCTAATCAGTTCTAATGGTGCCCGCTTGTATCTGCGAGATTTCCAAACAGTTTGGAGTTTTAGCAGGCAGAAGCCTCATTTCATTCATTGGGTAATGGGTACAAACAGGGGCCTATTTCTCTGTGAAATGCAGCTCACTTCACCACTTTTGGAATGTCAGTTTAGAGTGGGTGTTTGGAATTCAAAGAACAGCCAGGGTTCTAAGTGTTGCCAGATTGTGTCTGGGAGACATCCTGAACTGTTAGGAATTTTACCAGGCATATGCCCTGTCTCAGGCACAGGGCCGGGGACACAAATAATGGCCTATTTCTCAGTGGAATATAGCTCACTTCACCACTTTTTTAATGTCGATTTAGAGGAGACTTTTGGCAATGAATAAACAGCCAGGGTTCTAAGTGATGCCAGTTTTTGTCTGGGAGAAATGCTGATCCGTTCAGAATTTCAGCATGCAGAAGCCCAGTCTCAGGCACAGTGCCCTAATCACAAACAGGGGACTCTTTCTCTTTTAAAAAAATACTCACCTTCCCAGTTTCCCGATACCAGTCTGGAGGAGGGCCTTGTCACTCTGCAGGCAGACATAGATCTAAATGATGTCACCTTGCACCTGGGAGAAATATTCATCCGTTTCTCGTTTCAGCAGGCGGACTTAATTCTCTGTCCCAAGGCACTGGACATGAATAGTGGCTCTTTAACCTGTGAAACAAAATCCCACCCCCACATTCATAAGGTCAGTTTAGACTGGGTGATGTCATTCAATGAACAGCCAGGGTTCTAATGGTGCCAGTTTGTATCTGCGAGACTTCCTGAACAGTTTGGAATTTTAGCAGGCAGAAGGCCAGTCTCAGGCACAGGGCACTGGACACAAACAGGGACCTATTTCTCTGTGAAATAAAGTTCACTTCACCCCTTTTTAGTGCCTATTTAGAGGAGGCTTTTGGCTCTGAATGAACAGCCAGGGTTCTAAATGGTGCCAGTTTGTGTCCGGGAGAAATGCTGATCGGTTCAGAAATTTAGCAGGCGGAAGCCCGGTCTCTGGCCCAGGGTCCTGGACACAAATAATGGCCTATTTCTCGTTGAAATACTGCTCACCTCAGCACTTTTCTAATGTCAATTTACAGTAGGCTTTTGGCACTCAAACAACAACCAGGGTTCTAAATGGTGTCCGATTGCGTCTGGGGAAACGCTGATCCGCTCGGAAATTTTAGCATGCAGAATCCCAGTCTCAGGCACAGGGCCGTAGACAAGAACATTAGCCCTTTTCAGTTCAAAAAAATACCCTCCGCGTTTCCTTATATGTGTTTGGAGGAGGCCGTTGTTACTCTAAAGGTAGCAAGCGTTCTAAGTGGTGCCAGCTGAGGTTTGGGCAAAATCCGGATTTGTTCATACTTTTAGCAGACTGAGCTCAGTCTCAGGCACAGGGCCTGGGACACAAAATAGGGGCCTATTTCTCTGTGAAATACAGCTCGCTTCACCACTTTTGCAATGTCACTTTAGAGCTGGTGTTTGGAATTCAAAGAACAGCCAGGATTCTAAATGTTTCCAGATTGTGTCTGTGACATTTTGAACTGTTTGGAATTTAGCAGGCAGAAGCCCTGTTTCATTCACTGGGCATGGGAGAAAAATATTGTCTCTGTTCCCTGAGTAACAAAAATCTCACCCGACTTTCATAATGTCAATTTAGAGTAGGTGTTTGGTACCCGAAGAACACACATGTTTCTACATGGCGGCAGATTCCGTCTAGGAGAAATCCTGACGGTTCGGAATTTTAGCAGGCGGAAGCCCAGTCTCAGACACGGGGCTCTGGACATTAATGGTGCCATACTTCCTCATGAATCAAACATTTCACCTCGAGTTTTGTAATGTCGGTTTAGAAGATCCTTATGGCACTCCAAGAGCAGCCAGGGTTCTAAGTGTCGGCAGCTTGGATCTGAGAGATATTGTGATCCGTTCAAAAGTTTAGGAGGCAGAAGCCAGATCCCAGCCACAGAACTCTAAACACAAACTGTGGCTCTTTTCCCTGTGAAGCAAAACTCACTCTCCCATTTTTTTGATATCAGTAGGGAGGAGTCGTTGGGCACTCCATACACAGTCAATATCTAAGCGTCGGTAGCTGGGATCTGGCAGACATCCCAACCGTTTGGAATTTTAGCAGGCGGAAGCTCAGTCCAGCCACAGGGCCCTGGACAGGAACGTGGGCCTTTTTCCCTCTACAACAAAACTCACCTTGCCAGATTCCTGATACCGGTTTGGAGGAAGTGTTTGCCACTCCAAATGCAGCCAAGGATGCAAGTGGTGGCAGCTTGGATCTGGGAGATATCCTGATCCGTTCTGAATCATAGCAGGCAGAAGCCATCTCCCGGCTACGGACCCTAAATACAAAGTGTGGCCCTTTTCCTTTTGAAACAAAACTCATGCTCCAGTTTCCTAATATCAGTTTGGAGGAGGCATGGGGAAACGATGAACAGCCAGGGTTCTAAGTGGTGTCACCTTCCGTCTTGGAGAAATCCTGGTTTGTTCCGAATTTTAGCGTGCAGAAATCCGGTCTCGGGCAGAGGCCCGTGGAAAAGAATGGTGGCCCTTTTCCCTCTGAAAAAACCTCAAAGCTCAATTATCTTATACCAGTTTGCAGAAGGCATTTGTCAAACCAAAGGCAGCCAAGGTTCTAGGTGGTTGAAGTTTGCGGCTGGGAGAAATCCTGATCTGTTCGGCATTTTAGCAGGCGGAAGCCCGGTGCCAGCCCCAGGGCCGTGGATAAGAACATTGTCCCTTTTCCCTGTGAAAAACACCTCACCCTCCCAGATTCCTGATATAGCTTTAAAGGAGATATTTTGTGCTGCCCGGGGGCCTCGGATTTCCTGTGGAAATCCTCTGCCGGGCTGCCTTCGATTACCTCAGCAATCCCCTCGAAAATGCCACCTCGATCCCCTTGACACCCCCTCGCATTTTCCTACGCAAACAATTCTCGTGTCCCCTCTAAATTACCCTGGGTTTTCAGCTAAATGAATGGCCCGACCTGTGCCCACTGCCTGTGATTCACCCAACCAAAATTGAGAGCAGATGTTGCTAGGGCTTTAGGAACCTGAAAGAACTTTAAAGTAAAAGAAGTCACCTTTTTCTTCTGTTTTTCTTCTTTCAGATGCTGGCCTTGGCTCTGCAGATGTGTGCTGAGCTCTCACCGCGTGCAGGGGACTGTCAGGCCTGAATGACTGTGAGTTGGTGTTCTCACTGGGGAATCAGAAATTATTATTAATTAGACCACAGATATACTTTGTGAAACCTTTCCCTTTGCTGGTACGTCTTCTCTTTCTGCCTTTGAATTTACAGCTGTTCCCTGATGCCATTTCCCCTGCCTCACCTCGGTGCAGTTCCTAACTGGGCAAAACTGGGTTAACTTAAGGGGAGCAGGGGTGATATTTTTAGCTGGATTTTTCTAAAATTTCTAATGATACTGAAATAATTTCCAGTTATCTAGTGAGAATAACGTGAACTCGCAGCCATAGAGTCACTGAGGGAAATCTGACACAGTATTAATAAGTAACCTTTCCTGGGGGCAGCCATCACCCCAATCCTCCAGCCTTGGCAAATTTTTGCAGTGAATGGACCCATGTTCTAATCCTTAAGCTAAATTTCTGACAGCTTTTGTTAGAAAGATACTGGACAGTAAATTGTACAACAATTAAAAATTGCACAAAGAATAACAGGCCCAGCCAAACCCAACCACCCCCATCGCTGCTCCATCTTAATTTTGGGAGAAATAGCTATAGAGTTTATAAATACTCTCCTTCCATACTATTCAGTCCTTTGCTGCACATCCCCAGAAAGGATTTACTCCACCTTTTGTTCCTGACAGCACCTCTCTCTCCAGCTCAAATCCCATTGGTCAGAGACAGAGACGGAGCAGACCTAAGGCAATGGTTCCGGCGGCACCTGAAATTCCGAGCTCCCTGGTCCCTGGAATGCTCTTCCGAGCGCTCGTGGCGATCTCGCCTCGGCCCAGACTCTCTGTCCTCAAGAGGAAATGCAGCCTGATGGGACACGGCTCTGGCACCCCATTTCCTCTTGCTGGAAAGCCCCAGGTAAACGTGAGTCCCTCAGTCCTTGCGTCCCTGAACGCCAGGAGAGCTGGCATTTCACCCAGATTCCCTAGGAAGCTACTCCCAGTAGGAAGGAAAAGAGGAACCCAGCATCCCTCTGACATACCCAACAGCATGGGCAGGACCAGGAGCCCTCTGGCACAGACCCCTGATGCTGAAGCCTCTTGGCTTTGGCTGCTCAAACACCACAGCTTTTGGCAAAGATGGGAGTAGTGTAATGATTTTTCCTGTCCTGAAAGAGAGGAGGAAAAGAAAATGAAGTTCCCTGCAGAAGTCAAAGGATCCCGGCTTTCACATTTCTGCTCTGATTGCTCACTATAGATTTTACCCGGTTACACCGATTCAAATACAAAAGTGCCTTTTCCCAGCATTTTTATTCCAAACTATTTCAGACTTTAAAAGGATGCTCATTTTTCTTATTGCATTCTTTGCTTAATTTTAACAACCATTTTCATCCCAGACCCTGCTTGTCAGTTATTCAATCCTTTACCACTGGACTTTGCACAAAGGGACACCCGGGGTGCTGCGTTGCAAGAAATTCCAAAGAGAATCCTCCAAAACCTGACAGAGAATGGTTTGGAGGCGCTCCAGAACGCAGACAGCTAGTCGTGCCTTGTCAGGCCACACCGATTCTGTCACATCCACCTGAGCTGTGCAGGTGTGGCAAAGCCTCTCCTTCCTCCTAGGGAATCGATGTCTGAGACGACAGATGTCCATCTGGGGCAGCACCTGAAAACAACGTGGGAAAGGCAAAATGATAATGTTTTCTGTCAGAAAATGAGTAATAATAATAATAATAATCAGAACTTTATGGACAAATTTAGTAACATCATTTTCATATGATAAATACAGGCTAGCTATGCCCATCCTTCCAGCCCAGGTGAAAGCAGGAAGGACACACAACCCAATAGTATCGGTGCTCGCACCCACTGCTAGTACGGACATCTTCACGGTCCGTCTTTGGCCAAACAAATCCCGGGATGGTTTTGCTTTCCTGACGGACTTGGCCAATTTCATTCCAATTTAGCAAGGCAACAGGCCCTGCACGGCTCAGGGGTCAGAGCCCCAGTCTGGCACAAGAACTCCAAAAAAGATTGGAGAGAAGAATCCAAGAGCAAATGAAAATCCCAGCTACACAATGAAGGCCTGTTTCTGGAAGGTTCCTTGCGGCTTTTGGGGCACAAGAAAAGCCTTTAGACCATAAAAACTGACGTGAAAACCCCACATCGAGCACTTGTCATAAAGATGCTGTGCTTAATGTTACGGACACAGAATTGCTTTGGCACTTGGCATTTCCTGCACCTGCACAAACACATTAAAAGAATTAAGTGCAGAATCCTGAAGCTCAGTTCTTCCAATCCTATTTTGATGGTGTCACTTGACATACCAAAATCCACAGCAATACTTCAAAAAATGGAAAGCGACTCCCACCCCATTCCATTTTCCAGCTGAAGACCCCTTTAAAGAACAGGTTAAAGAAAAGAAGAAAAGCCCAAGACCTACTAGCAGCTGGTGTGCCACCCACCCACTTTCCCTAAGTGTTCATTACACCTGATTGCTTCTCTAAGAAAACGAATTTGTATGTGTAAAAACCCATCCAGAAGGGGCAAGTGTTTCTAAGCCCACAGCTTGCAGGTAATGGATCAGAAGGATCCAAAAGTGCCTAAAAAAGATTCAAGTTCACTGGATTGGGGCAGCATTATTTGAAACCGAAGTGTTCTGCAGCTGTCCCAGGACAGGAGTCCACAGAAACAAAACGAGCTACCCGTCCTGCCACCTTTTCCCCTTTCTTCCCTTCCATGGCTTTTACACGCGCGAATCTGACGAGCCACAAGCATCCCCAACGCCGCGATGCCGGGACTCCTCCGGGCCGGCGCGCTCATGGTGCGGGGTGGCGCTGCAGCGGCGGCACTAGGCGCCTGGCACGGCCCCGCGCTCGCGGGCGCCGGGCGGGGACGCGACGCCGGCGCGGGGCCATGCCGGGCGAGGGGAGGCGCTAAGGGAGGCGGCGCTGGCGGAGGCGGAGGCGGCGCCGGGCGGGAGGCGGGAGGCGGCGCCGGGCGGGAGGCGGGAGGCGGCGCCGGGCGGGAGGCGGGAGGCGGCGCCGGGCGGGAGGCGGGAGGCGGCGCCGGGCGGGAGGCGGGGAGGGGCGGCCCCCCAGGGCGAAAACCGCTCCTCAGGCGGCTCCTCCGGCGGGAGAACCGCGCCTGCCGCTGCCCGCCCAGCTGGGCCGGCACCGGGTCCAGGCGGCCCCGCTGGCCCCCGAGTCCCCTCCGGAGAGAACTGAGCGGCTGAGACGGGCTCGGCTCCGTGCCGCCGCTCCGGCACAGCTCGGCTCGGCACTGTTCGCACCCACACGTCTCTGTCCGTCCCCTTAAAATCACAGGTGGAGGGCTAGTTCCCGCAGTTTAAACACACACAATAACGGAAGAGGGGTCACTCTCTGCAATTTAAATTTCTTGTGTCCTCATAGCCCCCATTGTTTTCTGGGGGCACCAAGGAGACATGGACAAGATAAAAGTGACAAGGGAAAAGAGACAAGTTCCCACTACAAAGCCACACGGGCTCACCTGTTCAGCAGTTGCTTCCTCGCACAGAAGTTTGTCCCTCAGCACCTCCCTGTAGCAGTGCTCCGCATGGCAGCGCTCCCCCAGATCCTGTGAGGTGCTCTCACCTCCGTTCCATGAGGAACCCCTGGAAGCCCCCCATAAACTGCTCTCCCGCAGCAGCTCCATACCGAAGAGAGCAGTGAAACCCTCTCCCTAAAAGAGCCCCCAGCAGGACCTGCCCCCTCGTCATGGTCACTGCGAATACCTGGGACTGCTTACTGTAAGTGCTCACACCTGGGGCTGCCCTGTTCTCTCATCACCCTAATTGCGCACACCGGAGGAGAAGCCTCGCCCACCGGGGAGAGGGGCGCGCCTTCCTGGGGAAAAGCCGTGCCCACCCGGGAGTAGGCCACGCCCCCTCGTGTAAGATTCTGCCCACCGAGGGGGGGGGCACTCCCCCAGGAAAAGGGGTTCCGCCCACCAGAAAATAGGCCCCACCCCAGGAAAGGAGGCCACACCCCCTGGGGGGCCACAGCCCAAGAGCAGAGCCTCTTCTGGGGGCGTGGCTTCACCCACGGGGGGCAGGGGCTCCTCCCCTGGGGGTGGGGCCTATGATCCTTGGGGCGGGGCCTCTTTTCCTGGGGCGGGGCCTCCTTCCTTGGTGGGGTGGGGTTGGTAATTAAGGCCTATATATACTATATATAAAAAGAAGAAAAAAAAATGTCTGGTGCAGCAGTAGAAATTTTCTGGCTCTTGGGGAGTAAATTTTTTTATTTAAATGTTTAAAAGGTTTTTTAATTTTTTAAATTTACTCCCAGGGAGCCTGAAAGTTTCTACTGCTGCTTTTTTAAAGCTAGAAAGGAAAAGAAAGTTAGAAAGAGAAAAAGAGAGCGAGAGAAAGGGAAATAGAGAGAGATAGAGAAAGAAATAAATAGAGCAAGAAAGAGGGGGGAATACAGTGAGAAGGAAGTACAGTTAAAAGGAAACAGAGGGGGAGGGAAAGAAATAGAGGGAAATGAAGAAACAGATGGAGAGAAAGAATAAAATTAGAGGAACAGACAGAGAATGAAAGAGAAGGAAATAGAGAGAAATATGGAAATAAAATGAGAAAGAGAGAAGGAGACAATATAAAGGGAGAGGGAAATAGAGAGTTAGAGAAAAAGAAACACAGTCAGAGAGAGAAAGAGTTAGAAACAGGGTAAGAGAGAGAAAGCAAAAGACTTAGGGGTTAAAGGAAAATAGTAAGATGCAGTTAGAGAAACGGAGAAAAGACACAGACTTATAGGGAAAGAGTGGTAGAGGGAAATAAGGATATAGTGATAGACTTAGAGAACCAGAGAGACACAGAGTTCAAAACAGAAAAGCAAAGCCAGAAATAGACTGAAATGTAAAGTGAGAAGTAAAGCAAGAAAGACAGCGAAGAAAATGAATAAATCATACCAAATAGAGACAGGAGCCGGGGGGGATGGGGGAGAAGGAGTGGGGTATCTTCATTAGATTCAACTTGAAATTGAATGAATTTTTTTTATTTACACTTCATCAAAACACAGCCAAACAATGTATACAAAGGCAAGTACAGATACAAACTGAATTACAAATACCGTCCATATACAAACTGTTAAATGCAAACTTAAATACAGAGCAATACATGGAAACGCAGCAGCAAATAAACAACAATACCATTGACCGCAAGCCAAATACATATTAACACAATATATCCATCCTCCTATTCCAGAACTGTTGATCACAGTTTGTTTATTTATACAGGAAATCCAAAAGACAATCGGCACCCAAAAAAGATAACCGTTGCGGCACACCCAGGGGCAAACCCAGACACTTCTGCACGCCCACCCATGGATGGACCGGCCGTTGCGGCACACCCAGGGGAAACCGCAGGCACTTCTGCACGCCCCACCACGGGTGGGCCGGCCGCTGCGGCACACCCAGGGGCAAACCCAGACACTACTGCACGCTTCTCCAACGGGTGGGCCTGCCGCTGCGGCACACCCAGGGGCAAACCCAGACACTTCTGCACGCCCACCCACGGGTGGGCCGGCCGCTGCGACACACGCAGGGGAAAACCCAGACACTTCTGCACGCCCCACCCACGGGTGGGCTGGCCGCTGCGGCACACCCAGGGGAAAGCCCAGACACTCCTGCACGCCCCACTTACGGGTGGGCGGGACGCTAGCGCCACACCCATGGGCAAACCCAGACATCTTCTGCACGCCCACCCACGGGTGGGCCGGCCATTGCGGCAAACCCAGGTGAAACCCCAGACACTTCTGCACGCCCAACCACGGGTGGGACGGCCGCTGCGGAACACCCAAAGGCAACCCCAGACATCTTCTGCACGCCCACCCACGGGTGGGCCGGCCGCTGCGGCACACACAGAGACACCCGCAGACACTTCTGCACGCCTCCCACGGGTGGGCCGGCCATTGCGGCACACCCAGAGGCAAACCCAGACACTTCTGAACACCCACCATCGGGTGGGCCGGCCGCTGCGGCACACCCAGGGGAAACCCCAGACACTTCTGCACGCTTCACCCACGGGTGGGCCGCCATTGGCGGCACACACAGATACACCCGCAGACACTTTTGCACGCCCCACCCACGGGTAGCCGCCCATTGCTGCACATCCCGAGGCACCCGAAGACACTTCTGCATGTTCACCCACGGGAGGGCCGGCCGTTGCAGCACACCCAGGGGCAAACCCAGACACTTCTGGACGCCTCCCACGGGTGGGCCGGCTGTTGCGGCACACCCAGGGGCAAACCCAGACACTTTTGCACGCCCTTACCTACGGGTGGGCCGGCCGCTGCGGCACACACAGAGGCAAACCCAGACACTTCTGCACGCCCTCCTACTGGTGGGCCGGCCATTGCGGCACACCCAGAGGCACCGGCAGACACTTCTGCACGCCTACCCACGGTGGGCCGTCCATTGCTGAACACCCAGAGGAAACTCCAGACACTTCTGCACGCCCACCCACGGGTGGGCCGGCCGCTGCGGCACACACAGAGACACCCGCAGACACTTCTGCACGCCCACCCACGGGTGGGCCGGCCGTTGTGGCACACCCAGGGGCAACCCCAGACACTTTCTGCACGCCTACCCACTGGTGGGCCGGCCGCTGCAGCACACCCAGAGGCACCCGCAGACACTTCTGCACGCCCACCCACGGGTGGGCCGGTTGTGGCGGCACACCCAGGGGCAATCGAAGCCCTTCTGCACGCTTCACCCACGGGTGGGCCGGCCGTGGCGGCACACCCAGAGGCACACGCGAACAGTTCTGCACGCCCACTCCACGGGTGGGCCGGCCGTGGCGGCACACCCGAGGCCACACGCAGGCTCTTCCGCGACGCCCCACCCACGGGTGGGCCGGCCGTGGCGGCATACCCAGAGCCACACGCAAACAGTTCTGCACGCCCACCCACGGGTGGGCCGGCCGTGGCGGCACACCCAGAGGCTCACGTGAGGTTCTTCTGCACGCCTCACCCATCGGGTGGGCCGGCCGTGGCGGCACAACTAGAGGCAACCGCAAACAGTTCTGCACGCCCACCCACGGGTGGGCCGGCCGTGGCGGCACACCCAGAGGCAACCACAAACCTTCTGCACGCCCCACCCACGGGTGGGCTGGCCGTGGCGGCACAGTCAGAGGCAACACCAGACACTTCTGCACGCCCTCCTACTGGTGGTCCGGCCATTGCTGCACACCCAGAGGCACCGGCAGACACTTCTGCACGCTTCACCCACGGGTGGGCCGCCCATTGCTGAACACCCAGAGGAAACCCCAGACACTTCTGCACGCCCACCCACGGGTGGGCCGGCCGCTGATGCACACCCAGAGGCACGCTGCGAGACATTTTTGCACGCCCACCCACGGGTGGGCCGGCCATTGCGACACACCCAGAAGCACACGCAAACAGTTCTGCACGCCCACCCACGGGTGGGCTGATCGCTGCGCCAATCCAGAGGCAACCGAAGGCCCTTCTGCACGCCCACCCACGGGTGGGGCCGGCCGTGGCGGCACACCCAGGGGCAACCGAAGGCCCTTCTGAACGACCACCCACGGGTGGGCCGGCCGTGGCGGCACACGCAGAGGCAAACGCAGGCCCTTCTGCAAGCCCACCCACGGGTGGGCCGGCCGTGGCGGCACACCCAGTGCCACACGCAAACAGTTCTGCACGCCCACTCACGGGTGGGCCAGCCGTGGCGGCACACCCAGAGGCAAACGCAGGCCCTTCTGCACGCCCCACCCACGGGTGGGCCGGCCGTGGCGGCACACCCAGAGGCAACCCCAGGCCCTTCTGCACGCCCACCCACGGGTGGGCCGGCCGTGGCGGCACACCCAGTGGCACACGCAAACAGTTCTGCACGCCCACCCACGGGTGGGTCGGCCGTGGGCGGCACACCCAGTGGCACACGAACCCTTCTGCACGCCCACCCACTGGTGGGCCGGCCGTGGCGGCACACCCAGAGGCAACCGCAAACCCTGCTGCACGCCCACCCACTGGTGGGCCGGCCGTGGCGGCACATCCAGTGGCACACGCAAACAGTTCTGCACGCCCACCCACGGGTGGGCCGGCCGTGGCGGCACACCCAGTGGCACACGCAGGCTTTCTGCACGCCCACCCACGGGTGGGCCGGCCGTGGTGGCACACTTAAGGCACACGTAGGCGCCTTCTGCACGCCCCACACAGAGTGGGTCGGCCGTGGGCGGCACACCCAGAGGCAACCGCGAAGCTCCTTCTGCACGCCCCACCCACTGGTGGGCCGGCCGTGGCGGCACATCCAGTGGCACACGCAAACAGTTCTGCACGCCCCACCCACGGCTGGCCGGCCGCAGGCAGAACACCCAGAGGCAAACCCAGGCACTTCTGCACGCCCACCGACGGGTGGGCCGGCCGTGGCGGCACACCCAGAGGCAAACCCAGGCCCTTCTGCACGCTTTACCCACGGGTGGGCCGGCAGAGTCGGCACACCCAGAGGAAACCGCGAGGTTCTTCTGCACGCCCACCCACTGGTGGGCCGGCCGTGGCGGCACACCCAGAGCCACACGGAGCCGTTCTGCACGCCCCACCCATGGTGGGTCGGCCGTGGCGGCACACCCAGAGGCAACCGCGAACCCTTCTGCACGCCCACCCACTGGTGGGCCGGCCGTGGCGGCACATCCAGTGGCACACGCAAACAGTTCTGCACGCCCACCCACGGGTGGGGCCGGCCGTGGCGGCACACCCAGTGGCACACGCAAGCTCTTCTGCACGCCTACCCACGGGTGGGCCGGCCGTGGTGGCACACCTAAGGGCACACGCAGGCTCTTCTGCACGCCCCACACAGAGTGGGCCGGCCGTGGCGGCACACCCAGAGGCAACCGCAAGCCCTTCTGCACGCCCACCCACGGGTGGGCCGGCCGTGGCGGCACACCCAGTGGCACACGCAAACAGTTCTGCACGCCCACCCACGGGTGGGCCGGCCGTGGCGGCACACCCAGAGGCAACCCCAGACACTTCTGCACGCCTTCCTACTGGTGGGCCGGCCATTGCTGCACAACCAGAGGCACCGGCAGACACTTTCTGCACGCCTACCCACCGGTGGGCCCGCCATTGCTGAACACCCAGAGGAAACCCCAGACATCTTCTGCACGCCCACCCACGGGTGGGCCGACCGCTGCGGCATACACAGCGACACCCGCAGACACTTCTGCACGCCTACCACACGGGTGGGCCGGCCGCTGCGGCACACCCAGGGGCAAACCCAGACACTTCTGCACGCCCACCCACGGGTGGGACCGGCCATTGCTGCACATTCAGAGGCACCCGCAGAAACTTCTGCACGCCCACCCACGGGTGGGCCAGCCGCTGGGGCACACCCAGAGGCAATCGCAGGCCCTTCTGCACGCTTCACCCATCGGGTGGGCCGGCCGTGGCGGCACACCCAGAGGCAAACCCAGGCCCTTCTGCACGCCCACCCACGGGTGGGCCGGCCGTGGCGGCACACCCAGAGGCACACGCGAACAGTTCTGCACGCCCACCCACGGGTGGGCCGGCCGTGGCGGCACATCCAGTGGCACACGCAAACTCTTCTGCACGCCCACCCACGGGTGGGCCGGTCGTGGCGGCACACCCAGTGCCACACGCAAACAGTTCTGCACGCCCATTCACGGGTGGGCCGGCCGTGGCGGCACATCCAGTGGCACACGCAAACAGTTCTGCACGCCCACCCACGGGTGGGCCGGCCGTGGCGGCACACCCAGAGGCAACACGCAGTCAGTTCTGCACGCCCACCCATGGGTGGGCCGGCCGTGGCGGCACACCCAGAGGCAACCGCAAACCCTTCTGCACGCCCCAACCACGGGAGGGCCGGCCGTGGCGGCACACCCAGTGGCACACGCAAACAGTTCTGCACGCCCCATTCACTGGTGGGCCGGCCGTGGCGGCACATCCAGTGGCACACGCAAACAGTTCTGCACGCCCACCCACGGGTGGGCCGGCCGTTGCGGCACACCCAGAGGCAACCGTAGGCTCTTCTGCACGCCCACCCATGGGTGGGCCGGCCGTAGCGGCACACCCAGAGGCAACCGCAAACCCTTCTGCACGCCCACCCACGGGAGGGCCGGCCGTGGCGGCACACCCAGTGGCACACGCAAACAGTTCTGCACGCCCACTCACGGGTGGGCCAGCCGTGGCGGCACACCCAGAGGCAAACGCAGGCCCTTCTGCACGCCCACTCCACGGGTGGGCCGGCCGTGGCGGCACACCCAGAGACAAACCCAGGCCCTTCTGCACGCCCACCCACGGGTGGGCCGGCCGTGGCGGCACACCCAGAGGCACACGCAAACAGTTCTGCACGCCCACCCACGGGTGGGCCGGCCGTGCTGGCCATCCCGGTGGCACACGCAAACTGTTCTGCACGCCCACCCACGGGTGGGCCGGCCGTGGCGGCACACCCAGAGGCAACCGCAGGCCCTTCTGCACGCCCACCCACGGGTGGGCCGGCCGTGGCGGCACACCCAGAGGCAAACCCCAGACACTTCTGCACGCCCACCCACGGGTGGGCCGGCCGTGGCGGCACACCCAATGCCACACGCAAACAGTTCTGCACGCCCACCCACGGGTGGGCCGGCCGTGGCGGCACACCCAGGGGCACACGCAGGCCCTTCTGCACGCCCACCCACGGGTGGGCCGTCCGTGGCGGCACACCCAGAGGCAACCCCAGGCCGTTCTGCACGCCCACCCACGGGTGGGCCAGCCGGGCGGCACAACCAGAGGCACACGCAATCAGTTCTGCACGCCCACCCACGGGTGGGCAGGCCGTGGCGGCACACCCAGAGGCAACCGCAGGCCCTTCTGCACGCCCACCCACGGGGTGGGGCCGGCCGTGGCGGCACACCCAGTGGCACACGCAGCTCTTCTGCACGCCCACCCACGGGTGGGCCGGCCGTGGTGGCACACCTAAGGGCACACGCAGGCCCTTCTGCACGCCCCACACAGAGTGGGCCGGCCGTGGCGGCACACCCAGAGGCAACCGCAAGCCCTTCTGCACGCCCACCCACGGGTGGGCCGGCCGTGGCGGCACACCCAGTGGCACACGGAAAGAGTTCTGCACGCCCACCCACGGGTGGGCCGGCCGTGGCGGCACACCCAGAGGCAACCCCAGACACTTCTGCACGCCTTCCTACTGGTGGGCCGGCCATTGCTGCACACCCAGAGGCACCGGCAGACACTTCTTCACGCCTCACCCACCGGTGGGCCCTCCATTGCTGAACACCCAGAGGAAACCCCAGACACTTCTGCACGCCCACCCACGGGTGGGCCGGCCGCTGCGGCATACACAGCGACACCCGCAGACACTTCTGCACGCCCACCCACGGGTGGGCCGGCCGCTGCGGCACACCCAGGGGCAAACTCAGACATCTTCTTGCACGCCCACCCACGGGTGGACCGGCCATTGCTGCACATTCAGAGGCACCCGCAGAAACTTCTGCACGCCCACCCACGGGTGGGCCAGCCGCTGGCGGCACACCCAGAGGCAAACGTAGGCTCTTCTGTACGCCCACCCACGGGTGGGCCGGCCGTGGCGGCACACCCAGAGGCAAACCCAGGCCCTTCTGCACGCCCTACCAACGGGTGGGCCGGCCGTGGCGGCACACCCA
Organism: Luscinia luscinia; assembly: GCA_034336685.1. NCBI lineage: Eukaryota > Metazoa > Chordata > Aves > Passeriformes > Muscicapidae > Luscinia > Luscinia luscinia. The sequence continues at coordinate 10,033 of JAKWBO010000678.1, read as the reverse complement.
GAGGCAACCCCAGGTTGCTTCTGCACGCCCACCCACGGGTGGGCCGGCCGTGGCCGGCACAACCAGAGGCACACGCAAACAGTTCTGCACGCCCCACCCACGGGTGGGTAGGCCGGGCGGCACACCCAGAGGCAACCGCAGGCCCTTCTGCACGCCCCACCCCACGGGGTGGGCCGGCCGTGGCGCCACACCCAGTGGCACACGCAAGCTCTTCTGCACGCCCACCCACTGGTGGGCCGGCCGTGGCGGCACATCCAGTGGCACAAGCAAACAGTTCTGCACGCCCACCCACGGGTGGGCCGGCCGGGCGGCACATCCAGTGGCACACGCAAACAGTTCTGCACGCCTATTCACCGGTGGGCCGGCCGTGGCGGCACACCCAGTGGCACACGCAAACAGTTCTGCACGCCCACCCACGGGTGGGCCGGCCGTGGCGGCACACCCAGAGGCAACCGCAGACAGGTTTTCTGCACGCCCACCCACGGGTGGGCCGGCCGTGGCGGCACACCCAGAGGCAACCCGCAGGCCCTTCTGCACGCCCACCCACGGGTGGGCCGGCCGTGGCGGCACACCCAGTGGCACACGCAGAGCCTTCTGCACGCCCACCCACGGGTGGGTCGGCCGTGGCGGCACACCCAGAGGCAACCGCAAACAGTTCTGCACGCCCACTCCACGGGTGGGCCGGCCGTGGCGGCACACCCAGTGGCACACGCAAACCGTTCTGCACGCCCACCCACGGGTGGGCCGGCCGTGGCGGCACACCCAGAGGCAACCGCAGGCCCTTCTGCACACCCCACCCACGGGTGGGCCGGCCGTGGCGGCACACCCAGAGGCACACGCAAACAGTTCTGCACGCCCACCCACGGGTGGGCCGGCCGTGGCGGCACACCCAGAGGCAACCGCAGGCCCTTCTGCACTCCCCCCACCCACGGGTGGGCCGGCCGTGGCGGCACACCCAGTGGCACACGCAAGCTCTTCTGCACGCCCACCCACGGGTGGGCCGGCCGTGGCGGCACACCCAGAGGCACACGCAGACCCTTCTGCACGCCCACCCACGGGTGGGCCGGCCGTGGCGGCACACCCAGAGGCACACCGCAGACCGTTCTGCACGCTCACCCACGGGTGGGCCGGCCGTGGCGGCACACCCAGAGGCAACACGCAAACACTTCTGCACGCCCCACCCACGGGTGGGCCGGCCGTGGCGGCACATCCAGTGGCACACGCAAACAGTTCTGCACGCCCACCCACGGGTGGGCCGGCCGTGGCGGCACACCCAGTGGCACACGCAAACAGTTCTGCACGCCCACCCACGGGTGGGCCGGCCGTGGCGGCACACCCAGAGGCAACTCGCAGGCCTCTTCTGCACCCCCACCCACGGGTGGGCCGGCCGTGGCGGCACACCCAGAGGCAACCGCAGGCCCTTCTGCACGCCCACCCACGGGTGGGCCGGCCGGGCCGCACACCCAGTGGCACACGCAAACAGTTCTGCACGCCCACCCACGGGTGGGCCGGCCGTGGCGGCACACCCAGAGGCAAACGCAGGCACTTCTGCACGCCCACCCACGGGTGGACCGGCCGTGGCGGCACACCCAGAGGCAAACGCAGGCACTTCTGCACGCCCACCCACGGGGTGGGCCGGCCGTGGCGGCACACCCAGAGGCAACCGCAGGCCCTTCTGCACGCCCACCCACGGGTGGGCCGGCCGTGGCGGCACACCCAGTGGCACACGCAAACAGTTCTGCACGCCCACCCACGGGTGGGCCGGCCGTGGCGGCACACCCAGTGGCACACGCAAACCGTTCTGCACGCCCACCCACGGGTGGGTCGGCCGGCGCACACTCAGAGGCAACCGCAAACCTTCTGCAAGCCCACCCACGGGTGGGCCGGCCGTGGCGGCACATCCAGTGGCACAAGCAAACAGTTCTGCACGCCCACCCACGGGTGGGCCGGCCGTGGCGGCACACCCAGAGCCCCACGCAGGCCCATCTGCACGCCCCACCCACCGGTGGGCCGGCCGTGGCGGCACACCCAGAGGCACACGCAAACAGTTCTGCACGCTCACCCACGGGGTGGGCCGGCCGTGGCGGCACACCCAGAGGCAAACGCAGGCTATTCTGCACGCCTACCCACGGGTGGGCCGGCCGTGGCGGCACACCCAGAGACAAACGCAAACCCTTCTGCACGCCCACCCACGGGTGGGCCGGCCGTGGCGGCACATCCAGTGGCACACGCAAACAGTTCTGCACGCCCACCCACGGGTGGGCCGGCCGTGGCGGCACACCCAGTGGCACACGCAAACAGTTCTGCACGCCCACCCACGGGTGGGCCGGCCGTGGCGGCACACCCAGAGGCACACGCAAACAGTTCTGCACGCCCACCCACGGGTGGGCCGGCCGTGGCGGCACATCCAGTGGCACACGCAAACAGTTCTGCACGCCCACCCACGGGTGGGCCGGCCGTGGCGGCACACCCAGTGGCACACGCAAACAGTTCTGCACGCCCACCCACGGGTGGGCCGGCCGTGGCGGCACACCCAGAGGCAACACGCAGACACTTCTGCACGCCCACCCACGGGTGGGCCGGCCGTGGCGGCACACCCAGAGGCACACGCAAACAGTTCTGCACGCCCACCCACGGGTGGGCCGGCCGTGGCGGCACACCCAGAGGCACACGCAAACAGTTCTGCACGCCCACCCACGGGTGGGCCGGCCGTGGCGGAACACCCAGAGGCACACGCAAGCAGTTCTGCACGCCCCACCCACGGGTGGGCCGGCCGTGGCGGCACACCCAGTGGCACACGCAAACAGTTCTGCACGCCCCACCCACGGGTGGGCCGGCCGTGGCGGCACATCCAGTGGCACACGCAAACAGTTCTGCACGCCCACCCACGGGTGGGCCGGCCGTGGCGGCACACCCAGAGGCAACCGCAGGCCCTTCTGCACTACTCCACCCACGGGTGGGCCGGCCGTGGCGGCACACCCAGAGGCAACCGCAGGCCCTTCTGCACGCCCACCCACGGGTGGGCCGGCCGTGGCGGCACACCCAGAGGCACACGCATGGCCCTTCTGCACGCCCACCCACGGGTCAGCCGGCCGTGGCGGCACACCCAGAGGCACACGCAAACAGTTCTGCACGCCCACCCACGGGTGGGCCGGCCGTGGCGGCACACCCAGAGGCAATTGCAGGCTCTTCTGCACGCCCACCCACGGGGTGGGCCGGCCGTGGCGGCACACCCATTGGAACACGCAAACAGTTCTGCACGCCCACCCACGGGTGGGCCGGCCGTGGCGGCACACCCAGAGGCACACGCAGGCCCTTCTGCACGCCCACCCACGGGTGGGCCGGCCGTGGGCGGCACATCCAGAGGCAACCGCAGGCCCTTCTGCACGCCCCACCCACGGGTGGGCCGGCCGTGGCGGCACACCCAGAGCCAACCGCAAACCGTTCTGCACGCCCACCCACGGGTGGGCCGGCCGTGGCGGCACACCCAGTGGCATCACGCAAACAGTTCTGCACGCCCACCCACGGGTGGGCCGGCCGTGGCGGCACACCCAGTGGCACACGCAAACAGTTCTGCACGCCCACTCCACGGGTGGGCCGGCCGTGGCGGCACACCCAGAGGCAAACGCAGGCACTTCTGCACGCCCACCCACGGGTGGGCCGGCCGTGGCGGCACACCCAGAGCCAACACGCAAGCCCTTCTGCACGCCCACCCACGGGTGGGCCGGCCGTGGCGGCACACCCAGAGGCACACGCAAACTGTTCTGCACGCCCACCCACGGGTGGGCCGGCCGTGGCGGCACACCCAGAGGCACACGCAGGCCCTTCTGCACGACCACCCACGGGTGGGCCGGCCGTGGCGGCACACCCAGAGGCAACCGCAGGCCCTTCTGCACGCCCCACCCACGGGTGGGCCGGCCGTGGCGGCACACCCAGTGGCACACGCAAACAGTTCTGCACGCCCACCCACGGGTGGGCCGGCCGTGGCGGCAACATCCAGTGGCACACGCAAACAGTTCTGCACGCCCCACCCACGGGTGGGCCGGCCGTGGCGGCACACCCAGAGGCAACACGCAAACAGTTCTGCACGCCCACCCACGGGTGGGCCGGCCGTGGCGGCACATCCAGAGGCAACACGCAGGCCCTTCTGCACGCCCACCCACGGGTGGGCCGGCCGTGGCGGCACACCCAGAGGCAACTCGCAGGCCTTTCTGCACGCCCACCCACGAGTGGGCCGGCCGCAGCGGCACACCCAGAGGCACACGCAAACAGTTCTGCACGCCCACCCACGGGTGGGCCGGCCGTGGCGGCACACCCAGAGGCAACTGCAGGCTCTTCTGCACGCCCCACCCACGGGTGGGCCGGCCGTGGCGGCACACCCAGTGGCACACGCAAAGCAGTTCTGCACGCCCACCCACGGGTTGGCCGGCCGTGGCGGCACACCCAGTGGCACACGCAAACAGTTCTGCACGCCCACCCACGGGTGGGCTCGCCGTGGCGGCACACCCAGTGGCACACGCAAACAGTTCTGCACGCTTCACCCATCGGGTGGGCCGGCCGTGGCGGCACACCCAGAGGCAACCGCATACCCTTCTGCACGCCCCACCCACGGGTGGGCCGGCCGTGGCGGCACACCCAGTGGCACACGCAAACAGTTCTGCACGCCCACCCACGGGTGGGCCGGCCGTGGCGGCACACCCAGAGGCAACCGCAAACCCTTCTGCACGCCCACCCACGGGTGGGCCGGCCGTGGCGGCACACCCAGTGGCACACGCAAACACTTCTGCACGCCCACCCACGGGTGGGCCGGCCGTGGCGGCACACCCAGAGGCACACGCAAACCGTTCTGCACGCCCACCCACGGGTGGGCCGGCCGTGGCGGCACACCCAGAGGCAACACGCAGACACTTCTGCACGCCCACTCCACGGGTGGGCCGGCCGTGGCGGCACACCCAGAGGCACACGCAGACAGTTCTGCACGCCCACCCACGGGTGGGCCGGCCGTGGCGGCACACCCAGAGGCACACGCAAACAGTTCTGCACGCCCACCCACGGGTGGGTTTCGGCCGTGGCGGCACACCCAGAGGCAACACGCAGGCCCTTCTGCACGCCCACCCACGGGTGGGCCGGCCGTGGCGGCACACCCAGTGGCACACGCAGAAGAGTTCTGCACGCCACCCACGGGTGGGCCGGCCGTGGCGGCACACCCAGTGGCACACGCAAACAGTTCTGCACGCCCACCCACGGGTGGGCCGGCCGTGGCGGCACACCCAGTGGCACACGCAAACAGTTCTGCACGCCCACCCACGGGTGGGCCGGCCGTGGCGGCACACCCAGAGGCAACACGCAAACACTTCTGCACGCCCACTCCACGGGTGGGCCGGCCGTGGCGGCACACCCAGTGGCACACGCAAACAGTTCTGCACGCCCACCCACGGGTGGGCCGGCCGTGGCGGCACACCCAGAGGCAACCGCAAACCCTTCTGCACGCCCACCCACGGGTGGGCCGGCCGTGGCGGCACACCCAGAGGCAAACGCAGGCACTTCTGCACGCCCACCCACGGGTGGGCCGGCCGTGGCGGCACACCCAGTGGCACACGCAAACAGTTCTGCACGCCCACCCACGGGTGGGCCGGCCGTGGCGGCACACCCAGTGGCACACGCAAACAGTTCTGCACGCCCACCCACGGGTGGGCCGGCCGTGGCGGCACACCCAGTGGCACACGCAAACAGTTCTGCACGCCCACCCACGGGTGGGCCGGCCGTGGCGGCACACCCAGAGGCAACCGCAGGCCTTTCTGCACGCCCCACCCACGGGTGGGCCGGCCGTGGCGGCACACCCAGAGGCACACGCAAACAGTTCTGCACGCCCACCCACGGGTGGGCCGGCCGTGGCGGCACACCCAGAGGCACACGCAAACAGTTCTGCACGCCCACCCACGGGTGGGCCGGCCGTGGCGGCACACCCAGAGGCACACGCAAACAGTTCTGCACGCCCACCCACGGGTGGGCCGGCCGTGGCGGCACACCCAGAGGCACACGCAGGCCCTTCTGCACGCCCACCCACGGGTGGGCCGGCCGTGGCGGCACACCCAGAGGCAACCGCAAACCCTTCTGCACGCCCACCCACGGGTGGGCCGGCCGTGGCGGCACACCCAGTGGCACACGCAAACAGTTCTGCACGCCCACCCACGGGTGGGCCGGCCGTGGCGGCACACCCAGAGGCAACACGCAGGCACTTTTCTGCACGCCCACCCACGGGTGGGCCGGCCGTGGCGGCACACCCAGAGGCAACACGCAGACCGTTCTGCACGCCCACCCACGGGTGGGCCGGCCGTGGCGGCACACCCAGAGGCACACGCAAACAGTTCTGCACGCCCACCCACGGGTGGGCCGGCCGTGGCGGCACACCCAGAGGCAACTGCAGGCCCTTCTGCACGCCCACTCCACGGGTGGGCCGGCCGTGGCGGCACACCCAGAGGCAACTGCAGGCCCTTCTGCACGCCCACCCACGGGTAGGCCGGCCGTGGCGGCACACCCAGAGGCACACTGCAGACCCTTCTGCACGCCCACCCACGGGTGGGCCGGCCGTGGCGGCACACCCAGAGGCAACACGCAGGACCGTTCTGCACGCCCACCCACGGGTGGGCCGGCCGTGGCGGCACACCCAGAGGCACACGCAAACAGTTCTGCACGCCCACCCACGGGTGGGCCGGCCGTGGCGGCACACCCAGAGGCAACCGCAGGCCCTTCTGCACGCCCACCCACGGGTGGGCCGGCCGTGGCGGCACACCCAGAGGCACACGCAAACAGTTCTGCACGCCCACCCACGGGTGGGCCGGCCGTGGCGGCACACCCAGAGGCAACACGCAGGCCCTTCTGCACGCCCACCCACGGGTGGGCCGGCCGTGGCGGCACACCCAGAGGCAACACGCAAACAGTTCTGCACGCCCACCCACGGGTGGGCCGGCCGTGGCGGCACACCCAGTGGCACACGCAAACAGTTCTGCACGCCCACCCACGGGTGGGCCGGCCGTGGCGGCACACCCAGAGGCATCACGCAGGCCCTTCTGCACGCCCACCCACGGGTGGGCCGGCCGTGGCGGCACACCCAGAGGCACACGCAAACAGTTCTGCACGCCCACCCACGGGTGGGCCGGCCGTGGCGGCACACCCAGAGGCACACCGACAGGCTATTCTGCACGCCCACCCACGGGTGGGCCGGCCGTGGCGGCACACCCAGAGGCAACCGCAGGCACTTCTGCACGCCCACCCACGGGTGGGCCGGCCGTGGCGGCACACCCAGAGGCAACCGCAAACCCTTCTGCACGCCCACCCACGGGTGGGCCGGCCGTGGCGGCACACCCAGTGGCACACGCAAACACTTCTGCACGCCCACCCACGGGTGGGCCGGCCGTGGCGGCACACCCAGTGGCACACGCAAACAGTTCTGCACGCCCACTCCACGGGTGGGCCGGCCGTGGCGGCACACCCAGAGGCAAACGCAGGCACTTCTGCACGCCCACCCACGGGTGGGCCGGCCGTGGCGGCACACCCAGTGGCACACGCAAACAGTTCTGCACGCCAACCCACGGGTGGGCCGGCCGTGGCGGCACACCCAGTGGCATCACGCAGACAGTTCTGCACGCCCACCCACGGGTGGGCCGGCCGTGGCGGCACACCCAGTGGCACACGCAAACAGTTCTGCACGCCCACCCACGGGTGGGCCGGCCGTGGCGGCACACCCAGAGGCAACCGCAGGCCCTTCTGCACGCCCACCCACGGGTGGGCCGGCCGTGGCGGCACACCCAGTGGCACACGCAAACAGTTCTGCACGCCCACCCACGGGTGGGCCGGCCGTGGCGGCACACCCAGAGGCACACGCAAACAGTTCTGCACGCCCACTCCACGGGTGGGCCGGCCGTGGCGGCACACCCAGAGGCACACGCAGGCCCTTCTGCACGCCCACCCACGGGTGGGCCGGCCGTGGCGGCACACCCAGAGGCAACACGCAAACCGTTCTGCACGCCCACCCACGGGTGGGCCGGCCGTGGCGGCACACCCAGTGGCACACGCAAACAGTTCTGCACGCCCACCCACGGGTGGGCCGGCCGTGGCGGCACACCCAGAGGCAACACGCAGGCACTTCTGCACGCCCACCCACGGGTGGGCCGGCCGTGGCGGCACACCCAGAGGCAACACGCAGACACTTCTGCACGCCCACCCACGGGTGGGCCGGCCGTGGCGGCACACCCAGAGGCACACGCAAACACTTCTGCACGCCCACCCACGGGTGGGCCGGCCGTGGCGGCACACCCAGTGGCACACGCAAACACTTCTGCACGCCCACCCACGGGTGGGCCGGCCGTGGCGGCACACCCAGTGGCACACGCAAACAGTTCTGCACGCCCACCCACGGGTGGGCCGGCCGTGGCGGCACACCCAGAGGCAAACGCAGGCACTTCTGCACGCCCACCCACGGGTGGGCCGGCCGTGGCGGCACACCCAGAGGCACACGCAAACAGCTTCTGCACGCCCACCCACGGGTGGGCCGGCCGTGGCGGCACACCCAGTGGCACACGCAAACAGTTCTGCACGCCCACCCACGGGTGGGCCGGCCGTGGCGGCACACCCAGTGGCACACGCAAACAGTTCTGCACGCCCACCCACGGGTGGGCCGGCCGTGGCGGCACACCCAGAGGCACACGCAGGCCCTTCTGCACGCCCACCCACGGGTGGGCCGGCCGTGGCGGCACACCCAGAGGCAACCGCAAACCCTTCTGCACGCCCACCCACGGGTGGGCCGGCCGTGGCGGCACACCCAGTGGCACACGCAAACAGTTCTGCACGCCCACCCACGGGTGGGCCGGCCGTGGCGGCACACCCAGTGGCACACGCAAACAGTTCTGCACGCCCACCCACGGGTGGGCCGGCCGTGGCGGCACACCCAGTGGCACACGCAAACAGTTCTGCACGCCCACCCACGGGTGGGCCGGCCGTGGCAGCACACCCAGAGGCAACCCCAGGCCTTTCTGCACGCCCACCCACGAGTGGGCCGGCCGTGGCGGCACACCCAGTGGCACACGCAAACAGTTCTGCACGCCCACCCACGGGTGGGCCGGCCGTGGCGGCACACCCAGAGGCACACGCAAACAGTTCTGCACGCCCACCCACGGGTGGGCCGGCCGTGGCGGCACACCCAGAGGCACACGCAGGCCCTTCTGCACGCCCACCCACGGGTGGGCCGGCCGTGGCGGCACACCCAGAGGCACACGCAAACAGTTCTGCACGCCCACCCACGGGTGGGCCGGCCGTGGCGGCACACCCAGAGGCAACACGCAGGCACTTCTGCACGCCCACCCACGGGTGGGCCGGCCGTGGCGGCACACCCAGAGGCAACCGCAGGCCCTTCTGCACGCCCACCCACGGGTGGGCCGGCCGTAGCGGCACACCCAGAGGCACACGCAAACAGTTCTGCACGCCCACCCATGGGTGGCCGGCCGTGGCGGCACACCCAGAGGCAACTGCCGGCCCTTCTGCACGCCCACCCACGGGTAAGCCGGCCGTGGCGGCACACCCGGAGGCAACTGCAGGCCCTTCTGCACGCCCACCCACGGGTGGGCCGGCCGTGGCGGCACACCCAGAGGCACACGCAGGACCTTCTGCACGCCTACCCACGGGTGGGCCGGCCGTGGCGGCACACCCAGAGGCACACGCAAACAGTTCTGCACGCCCACCCACGGGTGGGCCGGCCGTGGCGGCACACCCAGTGGCACACGCAAACAGTTCTGCACGCACACCCACGAGTGAGCCGGCCGTGGCGGCACACCCAGAGGCAACCGCAGGCCCTTCTGCACGCCCACCCACGGGTGGGCCGGCCGTGGCGGCACACCCAGAGGCAACCGCAGGCCCTTCTGCACGCCCACCCACGGGTGGGCCGGCCGTGGCGGCACACCCAGAGGCACACGCAAACAGTTCTGCACGCCCACCCACGGGTGGGCCGGCCGAGGCTGCACACCCAGTGGCAAACGCA